>QEPC01001126.1:580643-592906 GCA_003113815.1 Sphenodon punctatus
ACCCTGAGGCTTGACTGCCCACCATGCTACTGCCACTCTCCTCCCTGTGCCCCCTAGAGCTGCTACTGCTGCTGCTGCTACTCCTCTCCCTGCTGCCAGTGCCCAGGGATCGGGCCCTGCCTCTAGCAGCCAAGGTGGGATCCACCAGCCCTGGACTGCTGGGGATCACCTCGACAATGGGGGACATTGGTGGCCCTGGAGGAACATCAGAAGCAGCACCTGCTCCTGCAGCAGCAGAGACAGCCACAGCCTCATGTCCTGCAGGCCTTCCAGTGCCCTGAGTGGCACTGGAGGATGCTGGCAGGAGGCACCGCCGAACCACCCCCAGACTAGTGCCACTGCTGGGAGCCTCTGAACCCTGTCTCCCAAAATCATGCCTGCTCCTTTTTCACCTTGATGGGCTAATGGCAGGCTTCTTGCTTCAGATGTAAATTGTATTATTAGTTTTTGTGTCTTCAGCAAGTTGCTTGGTCCTCAAATTCTCTCCTGCCATGTCTTGTTATAGTTTTACAAATTCTGTCCTGCCATGTCTGATAGTTTGCCAGAGTTTATGCAGCTCTTTTGGACTTGATTAATTACACTATACAAAAAGATTTATTTATTTTTTGCCTTCATTAACCTCTTTTACTTAGTTGTTTAGCCATGCTGGTGTTCATTTGGTCCTCTTATCTTTTTTTAAAAAAAATTATGATATATTACTACATGGCTAAACAACTCTGAGCCTCTCTTAGTCTCTCTGTTTTTAAATAGCCTCTGTGTAGCTTGCAAAGATTTTCCCTTCCCAACTGTTCTCTTTCATTTCTTTATAACTACCATCCTCATTTGTGCATAGTTCCCCTATCTGAAGTTAAATGTAGATAAGCATTTTTCCATCCTATGAGAGTGTTGCAGCGAATTACATTCTGGTCACTATTACTGAGCAGCTTTGCTACGTTTTGGAACGGAACCTGTGCTCCACTTAATACTAAACAAGAGTTTGTTTATTTATTTATTTATTTAAATTTAATACCTCACCCTTCCCTTAAGGCTCAGTTCCCTTTCTTGGTGTATATTCCGGGACTGCTACTCCAAGAAGCAGTCATTTATAGTGTCTAGAAATGTTCTCTGCATCACGCCCTGAGGTGTTATTCACTTAGCTAATATGAGAATTATTGAAATCACCCCCTGTTATTGTGTTCCTCTCTCTCCCTGAGCATCTGTGTGGCATCTTACATGCAACTGTTAAGTTGTTATTTCCCTGTCTGTGGCTCTGAGGTATGTGTGAAAGCCTCTGTGTCATTTTGATGTGACTAATATGTCCATGATCTGTACTGTTTTTTAGTTATGCAGGCCTGCCAAGCTATGTCACAAATCTCGATGGGACACTCTCACTGGCAGGAGGGCTCTGACATATTCCTGCTGGAATTGCTGTTGCAGTTGCCCCTTGTGGCTACCAAAGACCACAGTGCACCTACCTAGTGTGCTGACAATCAGTCTCCGTCTGGCTGCAGTGCTCTCCCTGTTCAGACTCACGAGGCCGCTTTCAGGGCATTTTCAGATGGACATTTATCCCAGGATAATTGCTTTAATCCCAGGATGGCATGTCCGTCTGAATGCTGTCAACAGTGATTATTATCCTGGGATAACAAAAATATCAGGGTGTTATAAAACCCAGTTTGCTGGGGTTTATTACACCCAGTTATTAAACTATCCTGGGAAAATGTCCGTCTGAACAACTATCCTGGGCGGGGCAATCACTATCCCGGTGATTAGCGCCACAGAGTCCAACGACAAGACCTGACAGACTGTCTAGACATTTTCTGCCTCTATGGTATCTAGGAGCACATGACTGTGGGGCGATGGTATTACCACCATCATTGCTCCACAATGCGTTGCTTTCTCCCATGAGCAAACTTGCACGAGTGGGCTGATCTAGTGCATTGAAAAACACGCGTTGAGAAAATTTACGCGAGGGGTGTTTTGACGCACCGGAGGTTGCTGATCATCATAGGAATTGTGGCTCATGCATTATTTTTAAAACTGCATTTGAAAGACCTTGATATTGAGGACAGTTGGGGAGAAATCTGGAAAAGGAAACGGACAACCCGGGGCAGCAGCAGAGACAGGAGGTAAGACAACTCCCCTGGTAACCCAGAGAAATCAGGGCTTCTGGGAGGCAGCTACACCAGAAAAGCGGCGGGGTGTGTGTGTGTGTTGGGTGTTCAGGGACTTTCCCATTGCTTTCTCAATGTTGCCTCACCCCTAGTGAGTGTCACAGCATCACAACACTCCATAAGGGCACAGGGTGGGTGGAGTTGCATCAGAAAGGGGTATGAAGGACTTTCTCTCTTGAGCAAACTTGCACAAGACAAGAGCCCACAATGTCCCTCCCCAGCTTCCATACACTTCTAGATTCCCCCTCTCGCAAACTCCTCTAACTTCCACAAATCCTGTCTCTTCTACTTCATCTTACACCCCAGCTTCTCCAAACACCCCCAGCTTGTACCCCAGCCATCGCCCAACTCCACAATCTACTCTAGCCCAAACCCCGTCAGCCCCCCTGCCAGATAAAGGCACCTCATCTTTTCCAGTCACATACAAATTGACACATGAGACATCTCCAGCTCTCCCAATCCTCGCCAGCTACACTCTGTCCTGGCCTCCCGAGCTGTCACTTCTCTAGCTGCCACTGCCCTAGGTGACTCCCATCTGAGGCTGTGTGTGAGGGAATGGGTGGGCAGTGTGGCGGGTGGGCAGTGCGTGGGTGTGCCTTCCCGTGGACACCCCCCCACCTCCACCCATCTCCATGCATGGAGCATCGGCCATTGGCACCCATTGCTCCGAGGTGGGTGGAGCGCAGGAGTGAGCACACATGCACCCCCCACCCACCTGCTGCGGCATGCCAACGGATGCCTACCCAGCCACCGCAGCATTCGCATGGATTGCCCCCCCCAATGTGGGCGAGGGGGCGGAGTCAGTGTTAAAAGGGCCTGAATCACAGCTTTCCCAACAACTCCCTTGCCAGTTACTGGTTGGTCTCTAACCTTCCCTTTTTGGGGAAGGTTAGTGAACGGGTAGTGGCTTGGCAGCTGCAGGAGCATCTAGACAGACTCAGTTTCTAGATCCTTCACAGTCTGGTTTTCATCCAGGCGATGGCACTGAGACTGAGCTTGTGGCTTTGGTTGATGACCTCCGCCGTGAATTGGATCAGGGCCATTCGACCGATACCCCAGACAAACCCAATCTCCCTGAATTAGACCCAAAATTTGCTAGTATCATACATTTGTCCCATCTTCTGCCTCGTTATCCCAGCCACCCCCAAACTTGCTTGCTTCCCAGATACCTCTCAGCACCCACTAAGGTGGCACATTTTGTGCTGCGCCAAGTCCTGTCCTCATCACTTCTTGGGATAAAATGTATTGACCATAAACTGAACTTTATGGTCAGATGCAAATGTTTTCAAACATACAAATTATGCAATGAGTTGATCTGCATATTTAAGATGATATGCATATAGTAACCTTTATTCATGTACCACTTTGAGAGTTTAAGGTGCATAATCCCCACAGTGGGCTTGTGAGCTAAGCAGCTCAGTATTGTCCCCAATTTTCAGATGGGAAACTGAGAGATAGTGACTTTCCCAAGCCACCCAATGGGTGTTTTCACATGGATATCACCCATGCCTCTGCCCTGCCTCGTTCCTGGGCAGGCCACCTGTTTAAAGGCAGCCTTCCAGATGTGCAGGCAGAGCAGAGGCAGGGCAGGCTGTCCCTACTCTGGGGTAGTCCCCTCAGTAGTGCTCAAGAATATCCAGGAGCACTGGCCAGAGGTGGGACCCTGCTCTCGACTGGGGGTTGCCCCGAGGAATGCCATCTGCCTGCAAGTTTAGGGTGTGGGGGAGGAGGGCACCTCATGGGAGGGCCATGGTAGCCACTGGGTCATTTAAACCTGGCTGAGGCCGGGCTGCAAGCGGCAGATGCAGGAGTGCACCCCTGGACCTGCTCCATGGGTGCACTCCTGTATCCGTGTGAAATGTCTGTGGCTAAGCTGGGAATTACTACCTGAGGAAACTGAATGGACACTTGACCATCAAACCTATCTATAGGGTCAAACAGCTTATGCTTCCATCATCAGAAGGCACAATCATTCATTGTGATCCGAGAAGCATTGGGTTTGGGTCATCCTCCGGGTACATACTATAGGCATCGACAGACAATCTGGGTTACAGCATCTTTAAAACCTAAGACTGCAAAATATGTGTTTTCAATGTTCATCCGGTCCAATCGGAACTTGGACCAAGCAAAATAAACGGGAAGCCATTGTCTAGGCGCAAAATGGCCGCCGTGATTCTGCACATGAGCAAAATGGCTGCTCCTGTACAACAAGATGGTGGCCGCCATACTGGAATTCCAGCCAGAAAAACAATAAGGCATTCCAATTTCACGGAAAAGTCGATTAAATGGGAATGACTTATTTGAACCAGCCCTAGAAAAGGCCCACCTTGCTGCTGTGGCCCAGTCACTGTGGGTCTCAGATTTTAAGTTGGGTCCTAGTTCTTCTAAAAGGGTTTTGTAGTTTTCACACACAAAAAGGTTGATAATGACTGTGTTAAACCACTCTTCAGGAACTCATGAGTCTTGAGGGAGCATGGCCTGGAGACCCAGAGCAAGGAAGAATGAGTGAGTTTGCTCAGGGCAATGTGCTGATGTCAAGTTAAAAAACAGGCCATGTTTGGTGCCTGGCATTGAGTCTGTAGCATGAACCTGGCAATGCTCTGGGAAACTGATACCGATTTGTAGCAGCATCCGTTATTTTTTTCCAGCTGTATTGGTTTCCAGAATCTGCTGCAGCGTTTCCAGTCTGCTGCACCAGAGTCATGCTGGAACCACGGATTCCTGCCAAAGCGTGTACGTCAACTTTGTGGCAGACACGAGGCTTCGTGCAGATTGCAGAGGAGACGGGTACATTTATCCCAAGAATCCATTGGTTAAAATTTTTCCAGCTAAATGGTTTGACTAATAGTTATGAATGATAAACACGTACAAGACCAGGATAAGTTTGCAAATAACTCTTTAAATAAATAAATAAATAAATATATATATATATTTTAAAAAGACTAAATGCACAAGCCGCATTGTTTATTCTAAATAGCCTGGCCTAGAACAGAATCTCTGTGACGTGCACAGGGCTGGCTTCAAGCCTCTGCCACCTGTAGCCCTCGTGCCCAGGGTCCTGCGTTTTTATGGAGGTCTGTGGGTGAAAACAGACATAATGCCAACTCCACTTTAACATTTCTTATGCATGTTGCAGGGCTGTATTGGTACCTTATGCAACCCTGCAACATGGATAAGAAACGTTAAAGTGGGGTTAGCTCGATGTCTGTTTTCACCCATTGTTTTAGGGAGTATGTAATGTATGAAATAATTTATTTCTTGTTTTAAATTTTTATTTTAAATATGTATCCATTTTACAATATTTAGCAACAGGAAATTACATACTTTTCTATTGCTTTCATAATCCCCACCCCATGCATGTAATTTTTCTCCTGTGCATAGTAGATGGGCACATTTAAACTAACTGTTAAACTGAAGTAACTACTTCAATTTAATTAAATCTAAGTAACTACTCCACTTTGGTAGTGTTCAGATGAAGTGTAAACTGAAGTAACTACTTCAGCTTAATTACATTTAAATAGCTACTCCACTTTGGTATTGTTCTCACTGCAGCTGCAAACAGATAGATATAGTTACTTCTCCCCCTAAAGGCCATGGCACAGAATGTTGCCCAAACATTGAAAGGATTCACTCAATGTTGCCAAAAACTGCAGAAAAAAGTGAAAGGGACTATGTACTCCTCATTTTCCAGGAGTCCATACTTTTATTCCTACTTCTGAATAACTTTGGTTCAGATTTGCCCGTGCCAACCTGACGGATACATTTACAAAGCTGAGAAGTTGCATGTGCGTGTGTTCAGGTTGGTTACAGGAGAAAAAGGGGGATCGCAAATGAAAGCACAGTAGAGCGAGTGTATCACTGAGACTTCTGCGGGGATGAGGTGCTAGGGAAAGTCTGATGGAAGAATTAGGTTTTCAGGAGGGAGGGAGCAGAATGAATGTATTTTACTGTCATCACTGGTGGTGTTTGTTGTGGGTGACTTCTGTGTTCAGATTCATGAAAACTTCTGAATGAGCAGAAGATTTCATAACCATCAGCAAACAAGAGTCTCAGTCTACTCCTTTTCAACTAGGAAAAGTGGGCTGTGTGCTTAGGATGTTATGATGTGAGTGACCCTGTCTTTGGGTATAACAGAGATTGGGTAATAGCTGTGACAGTTCTAGTCCAACATAATACTTGTGCTGAATCATCATGCCTCATGTACAAGATTCTTCCTATAAGAAACAAAGGCAATGCTGAAAGCTGCTTGTTGCCTTCGGGCAGAACCCTTGCCTTTGTTGCCATCATTTTTGTAAACTTTAAGGCCAGAAGAGACCACTGTGATTATCTAGTCTGATCTCCTGTATACACACATTGTGGAATTTATCCTTGTTGGATTATAGCAGTTAAAAAGAAACCCAGTCTCAGCTTAAAAAAACTCCAAGCTGCTACTCACGGTGAGTTCGCCACCTGGGCGGGAACTGAGTAGGTTTCAAATTCTGACAACCACTCAAGTTGGTTAGGAAAGTGGAAATATCTTTCATGCTCTGTGATAATTCCTCCTGGGCAACCCACTCCATTTCAGTCAGAAAGACTAAGCCACGTTCTTTTTGATGTAATATTGTGACTAGAACGGGTAACAAGATCCAGCTTTATTGCCACCAGAAATCCTGGTGAAATGAATTCATTCAAAATGTTTGATGGAAAATGTCAATTTTCTGATGCCAAAAAATGCAATGAGCTGAAATATTATCATAGCTTACTACTGCTATTAGTTACCCCACTAGCTCAGCAATACATGTATATCCTGTGGGACTCTAATGACTACAGTCTTGCCTATGACTGCAGTTGAAACGAGTACCCACCAAAACAAGTAAATCATTGAACCTGGATGAACTGAACTAGGGCTGAAATGAGATTTTGCCAGAACTGGAAATCTTGTTGAAATCACAGTTCTCGATACCGTCTCCGTTGAATCAATAACCTCTCAGTACTTGGTAATGTCTTGAACAACATTTCATTTCTCGATTTACCAATTTCCCACTTACCATGATCCCATTACAAATCCCGAGAAGCAATCCCATTGCAATACCTCATTTGTTGCACTCCATTTTCCCTTGAATATCCTTGTCACTCATTGGTTGGTATGCAGATTCCCATACTAATCTGCAATCAAGTTGCAGATTGGTCAAAGCAAAGAGAACAACATAGAACAACAATTTTGATTGGAGGCACTGGAGTGAAGGTTAAGGGGCACTGCAGGGAGGTTAAGGGGTGGGCTACTCGCACAGTGATTGGCTCAGAAATTCGAACACAACAATCCTAGAAGTAAAACAGTACCCTCAGTAACGCACCACAGTAAATGAATGGTATGGGGTAAATGGTAAGCAGAAAGTTGGTAAATTGGGATGGTATTGTGAGAATCGAGAAATTGCATTGCTATTGGGAAATGGTGTCACTTTGGGCTAACCTGTGCAGCAGGTGTATGGGTGTCACCTCCCATGATGCTTGCTCCACTTTGGGAGGAAAATCAATCCTGGTTCCAGATATGGTGAAATTTCTCACGAGGAGCAATTCAGCTGCTCTTTTCAGCCCTAATCTGAACCAAATCAAATGAAATGGGTATGGAATGATGCGTCTTTCATTCATTTCATTTGTTTTATTTGATCCGTTCGTTTCAGTCGTTTTAGTTGTTCTGGTCATTCTTTTTGGTTAGCTTGTCCAGTTCCAGTTTTTATCCCACTCATTCTCGTTGTTACTGGTGGAAACAACTGAAAATCAGAAACAATCAAAACTGAAAAAACAAAAATAAATAGCAGAAATTGAGAAAATTCAGTTGCTCAAATGTTTTGACAAGTGTCGTTGAGGCTGTCTGCAGCCTACACAGAATTGCACAAAAACCATGCAAACATCTATTCCATTTCTTTTCAGCTCTTCTTATGACTCGCGCCAGGGGGTCAAGATGGTTCAGCATGAGGGAATTTCTGTTTTCTCAGTTTGCTTTTTGGAAATTACATTTTTAAAACCTGCATTAAAATTACATACAAAGCAGTGAATTAAAAGAATGTTGAATTTGTAAAGTCAAGCACTCAGCAGTAAGGCAATGCCCGACTGACGTTTGTACATGCATTAAGAAAGGATTCAGCCTTTAATTGCATTCCCTGATTCCCAGGCGTACTTTTTTCCACAGGACCCTGTCTCACTGAGAGCACAGGATGCACTGTGCTCAGGTAATGACACGGGGCTCGGTACTGAACGGGGCTGGTGTCTGTAGTCATGCATTAGCAAATGCCATTCACAAAGATAAATGTTATATTTAATCCACACAGACAACTGTGTAGGCTGAAAGAATTGGTTTATATCATAAACATTTTAATCTGTTTACGCTGGCTGGGAGGTGGGCTTTGCATTGGCAGGGAGAAAGGACCTAGTAGGAGGGGAACACAGTGAACAGACAGGCGGGTGCAGCACAGACATGTTTCCTTCTCCCTTGACTATCAAAACTTCTGGAATGCATGAGAAGTGCAGCATGTTTATTGTTTTCAGAATTGAATGATGATACAGACTCCTTTTCACAAGTCCAAGTATGCTCCTGGTGTCCTTAGTTCAGCAACTTTTCAATGGCGATCAAATGTTATGAGACAAACCCCCTGTGGTTTTGTGCTGTATCCAGGGGACTTGGGGTCCACCATGAAATGGTAGAGTTGGGCCCCTCCTAGCAGAAGAATGCTTGATGATCATCATTATTAGATAAAGATAACACAATATGCTTTTCTTTGGTGGGGAGTGTGGCGGCGCCTGCGCAGCAGAGCCCGCACGGGACTTGGTGGGAGGAGCCAGGAAAGCGCACGTGAGGCGCACGGCAGTTGGGCGCCAGATCAGCAAGGAGGCAGATGCACCTGCCTTCTCTCCTGCAGAGCTAGCTGCGTAGGAAGGCCTACGCAGCAGGACAGAGCCTGAGGGTCTGACTGGAGACCCAGAGACTGAACCCCTCAGCGGGGATAAGGACTTGAGTGATACACCCACTGTATATAGTTGATACCCTGCCGGGTGAATAAACAGAGTTGAAGAAGCTCGTGGTCTGTGAGTACTTGGGCCAGTAGCCCACAGCCCCTCGTGCCCTAGGCCCCCAGGGGTCTAGCCAGGGAGAACCCCCCACCAGAGCCCCACCTGGAGAGCTGGGCATCACATGGTGTCAGAAGTGGTCTTCACTCACCAGTGAAGGAGGAGACCCTAAAGATGGATCAGTTCAAGCTGCCACCCCCTCTCAGTTTTGATGGGAATCTCGGGGAAAATTGGAGGAGAAGGGAGCAACGGTTAATGCTCTACCTCACTGTTACTGAGGCAGCTAAGAAACCAGAGGAGTACAAGGTAGTGGTTGCTCTGCATTGTCTAGGAGACAAAGCCCTAGAAGTATACAAAACCCTACCGAATGTGTATGCAGACCCGGCCAAGCAGACCCTAGCAGAGCTCCTCAGCGCCCTACAGGATTACTGTGTCCCTAAGAATAATCCTGTATTTGAGCGGTTCCAATTCTGGCAGCTCCAGTTTGATGAAAACTCTGGGATTGACCCCTTCCTCACAGCCCTCTGTGAGAAGGCACAGCATTGTGAATTTGGCCCAACCGTGGACCTGATGCTCAGGGACAAGATTGTGTTCAGCATCCCTGACCCCAAGCTAAAAGAAAGGCTGTTGGAAAAACCAGACCTCACCCTCACCCAGGCAGTGGACATCTGTCGCATGAAGGCCATCACACAGACTCAAGCCATGGCAATGTCCACTGAGCCGCGGGTCCTAGCAGTCTCCCCCCATGCGGTGGCCACCTCGCAAAAGCCTCCACCGAAGACAGAGACCAGCCTGCCCTAGCCGAGGGACTTGCAAACCCCTTGACGCCCATGCAGAAGATGTGGACACCAGCATGATCCCCAACAATGCCCTGCGTACGGGCAGACATGTCGCCGGTGTGGGGGGAAGAACCACTTTGCCAAGGTCTGCCGAGCTAGAATCCCTGCAACCACCAGCACGGTCAATGCAGTGCACGTAGGGGCTTCGATCTCGTCCTTTCCTGACGACATACAATACTCTGATGACCCCTGGCACTGCAGGATCCGGGTAGGCGGATACCCGGTGATGTTCAAGCTGGACATGGGAGCAGACACCAACACCATTCCTGCATGAATTGCAAGGAATTTACCGGCACACATTCGTCATGATGCACCAGACATCACCCTCGTAGTCGTTGGGGGAGGAAGAATCACCCTCCAAGCTAAACTTCATGCCAAGTGCTCCATGGCAACTGCCAGTGCATTACTCCCGATCTACGTCATCGACTCCCAAGACCTACCCTTGCTCGGCCGACAGGCATGCCTCGCCCTGAATCTAATTAGACGAATCCATGCACTGTCCTCGAGCTCACCAAAGTTGGATGCAGACATCCTTGCCAGCTACACAGATGTGATGAGAGGACTTGGCCAGTTTCCTGGGACGCACCACATCTACCTGGACCCCTCGGTACCCCCCAGGATACACGGGTGTCGCAAAATCCCATTTGCTGTTCAGGAGCAGCTTAGAAGCACGCTGGCAGAACTGGAGAAGGTAGGCGTGATCTCCAGGGTGATGAAGCCTACCCCATGGGTGAGCAGCCTAGTTGTGACACAAAAGAAGAATGGGTCCCTAAGAATTTGCCTAGACCCAAGGGACCTAAACAAAGCAGTCCGCGGACAACACTTTAACATCCCAACCGTAGAGGATGTTCAAAGGAAACTGGCAGGGAAATTGATATTCACCATCTTAGATGAAAAAGATGGCTATTGGCAAGTGGTATTGGATAGACCATCGGCTGAGTTGTGCACCTTCAACACCCCATGGGGAAGGTACCATTTCAACAGGCTGCCCTTCGGCATCAAATCAGTGAGCGAGGTATTCCAACAAAAGAACCACGAGAGCTTTGGGGACATTCCAGGTGTGTACATCATAGCTGATGACATGTTGATTGCAGCCTTGTCCAAGTCAGAGCATGACCACATACTGAAGCAGGTGCTACAGCGGGCCAGAGAAAAAGGGGTCAGGTTTAACAAAGAGAAAATCCAATACATGGTGGGTCGAGTGAAGTACATGGGACATATCTTCTCTGAGAAAGGAGTTCAACTGGATGAAGACAAAGTTGCAGCAGTGCAGAACCTAGTGGCCCTTCAGGACAAGAAAGCACTGCAACGAATCTTGGGCACAGTCCAATACCTGGCCCAATACATTGCAAATGAGTCAGCAATGACTGCTCCATTGAGAACCCTACTGCGCAAGGATGCAGTGTGGACCTGGGATGACAATCATCAGCAGGCCCTGGATGCCCTGAAACGAGCCATCTCAATGCCCCTGGTGCTCAGATACTTTGACCCGAGCAAGAGGTCAGTCATACGGACGGATGCCTCCAAAGACGGACTGGGAGAGTGCCTGTCCCAAGATGGTCACCCGATAGCTTATGCATCCAGATCACTCACGTCGGCTGAGCAAAATTATGCTCAAATAGAGAAGGAGCTCCTGGCCATCCTTTTTGCCATGGTCAAATTCCACCAATATATATACGGAACCATGGTCATGGTCCAGTCTGACCACAAACCCCTGGAGGTGATCATGGAAAAACCCATAGGGCAAGCTCCAGCTAGACTACAGCGCATGCTGCTGCAACTGCAAAAATATGACTTGGAGGTGGAATACACAAAGGGAACCAGCATGCACATAGCGGACACACTGTCCAGAGCACCAGCTGATTTGCCCGAAACTCCCAAGCAAGACCTCCAGGAGGAGAAGGTGATATACCACACCAAAACCACGATTCCACTGAGTGACACTCTCCTTCGCCAACTGCAGGATCACATACAACAGGACCCCATCCTGAACAGCCTGCAGTCCCGACACAGTCAAGGTTGGCCTCGCCATGCGAAGTCAGTTGTGCCATCGCTCAGACCGTATTGGCCCCTCCGACATGACTTGTGGCTGGAAGATGGTCTCCTGATGGTGGGAAATAAAATAATAATTCCAGAGGACTCCAGACAGGACATGTTGAGGAGAATACACATCCCACACCAAGGAGCTCAGCGATCCAAGGCCAGGGCAAGGACCCTTATGTACTGG
>QEPC01001126.1:609948-629588 GCA_003113815.1 Sphenodon punctatus
CAGGCTGGCTGCTACTCCAAGTCTCTCCACCCCTGGTGCCTGGAAGTCTGTTCCTCAGTTGACTCCCCCTTCCTGTCACGTTTGACCTTCCAGTGACACTTTTTTTGCTACCTGAACTCACCCGAACACGATCCGAACTGATCGAATTGTTCGGTTATTTCGACGTTCAGAATTGAGTTCGGTTTGGTCAGTTCGTGTTCGGATTTGGGTTCGGTCATCCGAACAGGCCGAGTTCGGGCTGAACTCTGAACTTCCGAATCCCGTTTGCCCATCCCTAGTGATCCATCTCCTTCTAACAACTCCCAACTACTGGTAACATAAGAACATAAGTAGTGCCATACTGAGTCAGACCAATGGTCCATCAAGCCCAACATCCTGTCCTCGAACAGTGGCCAATATTGATCATATGGGAGAAGAACTAACAGTCACAATGGACAATCCATTCCTTGTTGTTCACTCCCAGCTCCTGACAGTAAGAAGTTCATCCCGTAAACTACTTGGTTAATAGCCATTAATGGACCTACTCTCCAAGAACTCATCCAGTTCTTTTTAAAATTCAACTATACTACTGGCCCTGACAATGTCCTCTGGCAACAAATTCCATAAGTTAATTATGCTTTGAATGAAAAAGTACTTCCTTTTATTTGTTTTAAATCTGCTAGTTTCAAAGATTGTCCCCTAGTTCTAGTACTATTTGAGAGGGTAAATAACTGTTCCCTATCTACTCGTTCCACACCACTCAAGATTTTATAAACCTCTATCATGTCCCCTCTCAGTCTTCTCTTCTCTAAGCCGAAGAGGCCCAGCTTGTCAAGCCTCTCTTTGTACGGAAGCCATTTCATACCCTTTATCATTCTTGTTGCCCTTCTCTAGTTCAGCGATGTCTTTTTTGAGATGGGGTGACCAGAACTGCGCACAATATTCCAGGTGCGGTCACACCATCGATTTAAATAGAGGCATTATGACATGCTCAGTTTTATTCTCTATCCCTTTGCAAATAACTCCTAACATTCTGTGTACTTTTTTGACTTCTGCTGCACACTGGGATGAGGATTTCATTGTATTGTCCACAATCACTCCCAGATCCTTTTCCTGAGTGATAACTTCTAGCTTAGTACCCAGCATTGTGTGCTCATAGTTTGGGTTATTTTTCCCTATGTGCATCACTTTGCACTTGTCCACATTCAATCTTATCTGCCATTTAGATGCCTAGGCACCCAGTCTCATAAGATCCTGTTGCAGTTCTTCACAGTCTGCTCGTGTTTTAACTACTTTGAATAACTTGGTGTCATCTGCAAATTTGATCACCTCACTCTTAACACCCCTTTCCAGATCATTAATAAATACATTAAACAGCACTGGTCCCAATACAGATCCCTGAGGCACACCACTCTTTACATCTCTCCACTGTGAAAACTGACCATTCAGTCCTACTCTTTGTTTACTATCCTTTAACCAGTTACTGATCTATAGTAAGACGCTACCTCGTATCCCATGACTTTTTAATTTTCTCAAGAGTCTTTTATGTGGGACCTTATCGAATGCTTTCTGGAAATCCAGGTACACTATATCTACTGGGTCTCCCTTGTCCACATGCTTATTTACACTCTCAAAGAGTTCCAACAGAGTAGTGAGGCATGACTTACCTTTGCTAAATCCGTGTTAGCTCTTCCCCATTGTCATGTTTATCAACATGCCCAGTGATTCTGTTCTTAATTATAGTTTCCACCATTTTGCCCAGCACAGACGTAAAGCTTACTGGTCTGTAGTTTCCAGGATCCAGGATATGGTAGTCAGGGGTTTAGGCCTCAACTAGTAAGCATTTATGGCTCTATCTTCTAAGACTCTATCTAGTTTTTGTTTGAAGTTAGTTATGGTGCTGGCTTTCAACCTTCACTGGCAACAAGTTCCATAACTGTATTGTCCGCTAAGTCAAAAAGTACTTCCTTATGTTTGTTTTGAATCTGCTGCCATTTAACTTCAGAGAGCATCCCCTTGTTCAGTTATGAGAAAGGGAAAATAGCAGTTCCCTATTTACTTTTTCCACACTGCTCATGATTTTGTAAACTTCTGTCCTATCCCCCTTAATTGCCTCTTCTCCAAGCTAAACAGCCTCAACCTGTTGAGCCTCTCCTCATATGGAAGTCGATCCATCCCTTCTATCATCCTTGTTGCCCTTCTCTGAACTTTTTCCAATTCTGATATCTTTCTGGAGATGGGGGCGAGCAGAACTGCACACAATATTCAAGGTGGGGTCCTACCAAAGATTTATACAGCGTCATTATGATATTTTCCCTTTTATTTTCTATTCCTTTCACAATGATGCCTAGCATTCAGTTTGCCGTTTTGACTGCTGCCAAACACTGAGCTGTTGTCTTCAAGGAACTATCCATCATGACTCCAAGATCCTTCTCCTGAGCGGTTACACCCAGATCAGAACCTAGCATCGTATATGTAGAGCGAGGATTATTTTTCCCTTTGTGCACCTTGCACTTGCACCCCGGAGCTCCCACAACAGCTGCCCCCTAGCCCCTGGATCTCAAACATGTGAGCAGGTCTTGCCACCAGTCAGCCCTGCAGCCAGGGGACCCAAACACCCTAATCCCTGTACCCATCCAGGACTAACCAGCCCCACATTTACCATTGTATTGACCATTCCCTCAGTAGTTCCTCACAGTCTGCCTGGGTCTTAACTATCTTGACTAATTTGGTGTCATCTGCTAGTTTAGCCACCTGACCCTTTACTCCTTTTTCCAGATCATTAATAAATATGTTAAATGATACTGGTCCCAGTGCTGACCCTTGGGGCACCCCACTGTTTACCTCTCTCCATCTTGAAAAATGACCAATTGTTCCTATCCTTTGTTTTCTATCTTTTAACCAGCTACCAATCCATGGCAGGGTTTTCCTCTTATCCCTCGACTACTTAATTTGCTTAGGAGTTTCCGGTGAGGGACTTTTTCAAAACCTTTTTGAAAATCCAAATATACTATATCAACTGGATCACCACTATTCGTGTACTTATTGACAATCTCATAAAATTCGAATAGGTTAGTGAGGCATGATTTCCTGTTGCTAAAGTCAGGCTACTTAGTTTTTACCCATCAAATCATGCTTGTCAATATGCCTATTGCCTAGTCATTCTGTTTTTAACAATGGTCTCTACCAGTTTGCCTGGTACTGATCTCAGAAGGGGGCGGGGGTGGTATCATCCTCTTCCTCTTGGGGTTCCATGGTTGCAGGATGGGTCACAGCAGAAGCTGGCAGGGCACCCAAGTGGCCGGTGGTAGGTTGGGCCTATGAGACTGGTTGGCCTGGACAGGCACAGGGATTAGGGAACTTGGGTTCCCTGGCCATGGGGCTTGCTGGTGGTGAGACCTGCTCAAGTGTTTATGATCTGTGTGTGTGTGTGTGTTGTGGGAGCTCCAGTGAGACCTGCTCAGGTGTTTGAGATCTGTGTGTATGTGTGTGTGTGTTATGTTTGTGGAAGCTTCAGAGGGAGTTTTGTATGTGGGTCTGGTGTGCTCAGACAATGTGTATATGTGTGTGGGGTGGCGGTGTTAGGGAAGAGGTTGTGAAGTGTTTATGATCTGTGTGTGTGTGTGTGTTGTGGGAGCTCCAGTGAGACCTGCTCAGGTGTTTGAGATCTGTGTGTATGTGTGTGTGTGTGTGTGTTGTGGAAGCTTCAGAGGGAGTTTGGTAACTGGGTCTGGTGTGCTCAGACAAGGCGTAGGAATCATTACCAAAAACACTACAGTGGCTGATAATGCACAAATAATACAAAACCATGAACAATACTGTCCCATTACAAAAAACACACAAAAGGGGTTAATGCACAATACAAATAAATACTATATCATATACACAACAGAAGTGGCAAACCCGTACACTCAAACGCTATGTGAAGATACAGTTGATACAGGCAGTTTCTGGAGAAAAGACAACAATCAGATCACATAATACAGGTAGTCAGAGTCCTTTCTGGACTAGGAGTCCACAATCATAATATAGGGTTTCAGCTTGTCTGTAGCCCAGACAATAGTCAGACACTCCTTCTGAATAGGAGTTAGGCCCCCCTCTCTGGGAATCAGATTCCTGCCCAGATAGGTAGTTGGGTGCTCAGTCCCCTCAGGTTTCTGTAAGAGCAGAGCACCTAGTTCTACTTCTGTGGCATCAGTAGCCACAAAGAGTTCCTTAGGGTCAGGTGCCTTTACCACAGGCTGGGACAACACTACTCCAGAAACATTCAAGGCTCTTTTCAGTTTCTCCTTATCATGGGGCAAAATCTCCTCAGGCAGGGAGAGATCCTCAATCCCAGTTTCCCCTGAGCCTGTAACTAAAAGGTCTGTTTTCTCATCATCCCCTTCCAAGCTGTCAGCAGGGGAGATCTTGAATACCAGTCTATCCCGGTCCCAATGTGGTATGAACTGGCTTACATGGACTACTTTGGGGTTCCTCCCAAACTGAATTAAGGTCATTACATGAGTCACCAGGGGGCCCTTAGCTCTCCTCTTGAATGTCAGCTCAAAAGGCGAGAAGCCCCTGGACTTCAGAGGTACTTTACTGTGAGCAGAGGGCAGATGCAGGAACCCCTCATCCCAATTGTCAGGGCGAGAGTCCCCATAAGTCCTCTGCATTCCCTTCAGGGTCCCAATAAATATATCCACTAGCCCATTAGTCTGTGGAAGATAGGCTGTGGTTTTCACATGTTTAACCCCACAGCACTCCCATAGGCATTCCATTATTTCTGCTAGTAAATTTCCTCCTGTGTCATTCCATGGGCATTCCATTAATTTTGCTAGGGAATTTTCACCCTTGTCATTCCCTAGGCATTCCACTACTTCTGCTAGGGAATTTCCTCCACTGTCATTCCATATCTCTGATGGAAAACCCAGATGAAGAAAAATCTTTATCAGGCCATCAGCAACCACAGTGGCCCCTGTAGAAACTAGAGCAATGGCCTCAGGGTATCTAGTTGCAGAATCTACTAGGTCAGAATAGAGCACTTTCCCCTTGTCTTCTGCTTCAGGGGTCCCCCTGTATCTATACCCACCCTCTCAAAACACTGTCCTGTGATTGGGAGTGGCTGCAGAATTGCTTTTTCCTCATCCCAGATAACTCGTTCCCCACAGTCAGGAGTGAAATCCACCTCCTGTCCCTGAGCTGACTGCTTGAGCTGCTCCAAGCTGGGATCTTCCAGAACCTCCGGTTCAAAATCCTCAGAGCTTGCTAGGCTGGGGTAAGCAAAAACCTCCAGCTTAACCTTCTCTACACCATCCCTTTCTGGGGTCCCTTCATCTGTTCCCCCCTTGGGCTCTACACTTTCCCTTCTAGTGTTGCTCTCCAGGCGTGCCCCCAGGGTCACTATTCTGATTCTCTCTGTCGCATCCTCTCTGGGCCCTACAAATTCTATTCTGGGGCTACCCTCTAGGCCCGCCCCTAGGATTACTGTTTCCTTTGCTGCACCCTCTTTGGGGTCTACATTTTCCCTTCCAGGACTGCCCTCTAGGCCCACCCCTAGGATTACTGTTCCCTCTTTGGGCTCTATGTTCTCCATCCCAGGACTGCCCTCTAGGCTCACCCCCAAGGTTTCTATTCCTTCTGCATCACCAACCTCATCCTCTGGCTAGTGGTGCTGCTCCTTTGGAGAATTACTCCTGAGCTCAGCCCCACTCTGCAGCTGGCTCTGATGGCTAGAGAAAACCTCACCCCTGGACCCACCTTCTGACCCCGGGTAACTCCCCTCTTCCTCATCTTCTATCTCCAGAATGAGCTGGCTTGCCCAGCTCTGACTGTGGGTTCCTACTGACACCCAGCAAGACCCCATCATATCTTTCCCAATCAGCATAGGGCCGGGGACATCCTCCCACACCCCAATGTCTAGACACATTCCCCAGCCCCTCCATTCTATGAGCAGGCGTGCCACAGGCACATCAAATGGCGGGTACCCCACTGGTTTGATGCAGTAAGTTTTCCCTGGGACTATATCTGTGGGGGAGACTAGGCTGGCACTGATCAGAGACACCTCTGCTCCAGAGTCTAGTTCCCCAACAATAGTCCTCCCTCTCACAGTCATTTCCTCCTTCAGGTAATCCGCCACCTCCTCCGTGTTCACAATCCCATTGATGCGATACACCGGGATGTTCTGGGTTTCCTCCCCTTGGCTTACAACTGCTACACCATGAACAGACTTCTGTAGGCTCTGCAGTTTTGGGCAACTGGCCTTAATTTGACCCAGCTCCCCACAGTAATAGCAGCCCCTCTTATCCAAATTAAGGGGTTTCACCAGATTAGGGGACCCCTTGCATTCTGCAGGTGGGGCTTCCGGCTCCCATTTGCAGGGTACCTCCCCCCGATCACCTTTTTGGAACCCCTTATGATCCTTCCCAAAGCAGGTAGGATCTTTCTTTAGCCAATCCCTGTTCAGCAGCAGCTGATCTGCAATGTCAACAGCTTCACTGACTGTTTTGGGTTTTTTATCTCAGATCAGGTGTTTAATCTCCTGGGGACAGCGGAAGTAGAACTGATCAAACCCCATAAGATCCAGCACCAGCTCCCGGGTCTCAGCTTTAGCCCCAACCACCCACTTTCTGTTGGGCCCCAAACTCTTCCATAGATTGCCCTGGCTGAGGAAGCAGTGTGCAAAACCGCTTCCTGAAATGATCTGGGCCCAGCCTATAGCACTTGAGCACAGAATAATCATTTGCAGATTCAGTGGGTAAGTTATCAAGGATTGCTGATATGGTCCCAGTTACCAACCCAGCCACATAACATATATACTCATCCTCTCCCATGTTCCATCTGCGAGCCTGCTTCTCGAAAACACTCAGGAACACCTCGTGGTTGTCTCCCTCTTTGAAAGGGGTGAAGTTCTTTGGTGTCAGTTTGTGGGGTGCAGCCAACTTTTGCCAGAGCATCTCAGCCTCATGCTCTCGCTGCTCCTTCTCATGGCGTCATTGAGCTTCCTGTGCAGCTAGTTTGGCTTCTATCTCCCTTTGCCATTCCCTTAGCATCTCCAGCTCATGTTGGCATTGGGCAGCCTTGTCTGGTCTCTCTCGCTCCCTGTCTGAAAGTAGCTTCTCCTGGCCTGCGAGCTCCTTCTCTCTAAGGTGGATCTGCTCCAGGATCAGCTCCAGCTTCTCAGGGATCTCGTCAGGAGTCTCAAAGAGAAGGGCTGCTCTGACTCCTGTCTCTGGATCTGCGTTCTGCTCCCGGTGAAGCATTTTGATGTCCCTTATTTGCTGCTTTAGTTCCTCGTTGGTCCTCCCTTCTGTTGGGAGATTTCTCTTCTGAGCCTCTCATGAGGTCAGCTTTAAGAAGTTTATTGAGCCCCTTGGGCAGCCCCAGAAGGGTACTTCCCTGGGTTCCAGAACTCATGTGATTCCTTGCCCTCACACTGCTTATCTAAGCCCTATCCAGCTGACCCGAAGCCAAATTCAAGAACTCAATCGCTCAAGGTTTATTCCCAAAGCCCCTCTTTGCTCTGTGGGTGCTTTTCAAAAACTCCAATTCAAAAAGAAAACTGCTGGTGGATTCTATCCCATCTGTGTGTGTTTATCCAGCTGCTTGGGCAATCCCACCGCTGCCACCACGTGTGGCAAAACACCAGCAGGGGGCGCTGTACAGCTGAGCAACCCCACCTCACTGTGTTTCTCCAAATCTCTGACCAGGGGTGACCACAGCTGGCAAACCCCTGAAAACCCTTGATATTCCACTGCCACCACCCGAGTGTATCCCAGCGGGCATTCACACTACTCAGGAAATGTGAACCCCCAAAAGGAAGAGAGAGAGGAAGGATTAGGAGGGAAGATGAGGAGTTCGGATTGAGAGCTCTGCTCCTCAAAAAGGTTTTGGAATTTGACGTTCTTGAACAAATTAACATTCTTCCACATGTATGTGTGGTTGTTGAAAAAGATATACTACATATATAGAGTTCTTGCATATATGCCCCTGAAGAAGGGTTTGTTAACCTGAAATGTGTAGGGTTTATGCATTTCATATTGTAAATAATTGGGCTTATGGAATATATTTTTTGTATATATAGTATTTGGAATATATTGCTTTCTTAATAACACTCACAACCACAATGGTGGGAGTGGGAGAAGACACCCCTTTCAGCCTGCAGGGTCTATCCCTGCCCCCAGCCATAGTGGTAGCACCACCAGCAGCAGGCTGAGCATCAGCAGCACCCATATTGCCAGCAGCAGCAGATCATATGTGCAGGCCACTCTGGCGAGCATGGGCTCTTGCACAGCAGGGCAAGCAGCGTGGCTGAGGGCAGTGGTGGAGGTGGTGCCCAGGCAGAGTTACCTGAGGGAGCACAATGGCACCTCAGCAGCAGTGGAGACCTACCTGGAGGAGGAGCCATGCATAGAACCCAGCAGCGATCCCTTGGCCTACTGGGCCGGCAAGACCGTGTGGCCGGCCCTGTCCAAAGTGGCCAAGGGTCCTGCCCACCAATTAGTGTTGCCAGTGAGTAGGGTGTTCTCTATGGTGGGGGCATTTGCTCGCTGCACCACCTGAGACTGGGGGCCAAGTTGGTGGAGCAGTTGCTTTTCACCAAGGTGAACCTTCTGCTGCTGGGATTCCCTGAGCTGCCCCTGGGCATGGATTGATGGTGAAGTGGCACACGCCATCCCATGCCAGGGGCAGTCTTGGGATGGGGCTCCTCCTCAATCTGGGCTGCTGCTGTAGAGGTGCTGTCCCTCCCTCCCAATGCCCGGTGCCCGCCCTGCCTCTCTCTCTCTGATTAGATGGCCTTGGCTGGCCTATCTGACTGACCTCATGACACCAGGTGGCATTGGGAAGTTGTAAGCCTGCCAGCCGGCCTCTGGCTAGATGATCTTGGCCTGCCTATCTGACTGGCTCTCTCTCTTATGCTGAACAGTCTTTACCAGCCTGTCTGAGTGCCCTGCCAAGGTCCCAGCCTGCCTTCCGTAGTGCCTCTCATGCCATGCTACCTGTCTGCCCATCCTGGTTGCCAACCTTGAACCCTGCCTCAGCCTGTCTTCCGCTGCTCATGCCACACTGCCTGTCTGCTGCTGCTTCCTCTGCTGTACCATGGGTTCTGCTACTGGGCAATCCAATGTCTGCCACTGCTCCACCGATGCCTGGCAGCCTGCAATGTGCGGCCAAGGGGTGCCAGGCCAGCCACCAAGCCCCAAGCCTTCCCAACCTCTGCTGCTGCTGCTGCTGAGTCTCAGACAGCCAGCCATGGCACCATGGGCACCCCCAGGGGCCAAGTGCCAAGCCTGCCTGCCCGGGGTGCCAAGCACCAAGCCTTCTCAGTCTCTGATGCTGGGTCTCCGATGGCTTGCCATGCCGCCATGGGCCCCCCTGGGGGTCCCTGGAGTGCCCCAAGCCTCCCGGGGGTGCTGAACTTTTAGAACATTCGGGGGGTTCGAACTCCACCGGACCGAACTGTTGAACGGCTGAATGTCAATGTCTGGACAATGACAATGCCTGGTCAATGACACCACTCTCCCATTGGGCATCAGTCTTCCAGGTTACCATAGAGTTAACTAGAGATGTCACTCTAGTGCCCGTCTCCATAATTATTCACAGATGTGCCTAGTTTCCCTTTGTACTTGTCAATTTCACTTGAGAGGCCTCTGGGTTTCTCATTTTCACTTGTGGGACATGGAAGCTATTTACTTCTATTTATGCTGCCACCCAAAGGATCAGAGTCTATAGGGTGGCAACACATGCATAAAGTGGCAGCATAAACACATT
Organism: Sphenodon punctatus; assembly: GCA_003113815.1. Classification (NCBI taxonomy): domain Eukaryota; kingdom Metazoa; phylum Chordata; class Lepidosauria; order Sphenodontia; family Sphenodontidae; genus Sphenodon; species Sphenodon punctatus. The sequence continues at coordinate 619,681 of QEPC01001126.1, forward strand.
TAAGTTATTCTGCCTCAGGATAACTTTATGGGTCCTAGCAGGGAACGAATTTGCCCGGTGCGTGCCACAATGTGTAGAGACATCTACAGACATCGCAGGCCCTGCCTACAAGCATGTGCTAAAGGCAGAAGCTCCGCGAGCCGCCTCTCCCAAGATGTGCTGAAGTAGCTGTGAGATAACAGAGAGAGTGCTCTTATTCATGCCATAATTAATCCCCTTGGAATACAATTAATGAGCTTTCTTCTGCACATATCAAGCCTTGATCAGTAAGGCAAACACCCAGCCCAGTGAGGGCAGCTCTTTGAGAGTGAAATATAAATATTTCACCTTGTCCGGTGGGAGTGCCGTCCTTCCACGCCACTTGTAATTTACCTTTGAAAGATAACCCTGCTGGTGAGAATTAAATGGCTTTGTTAAGAAACAATTGTTTTCTCCTGGCCCCACTTTAAACTGGAGAGCAGCTTAGTCTCCCTCCTAGCAGCAAGGGTCTGGGAGCTCAGAAGGGCTTTCAAAAGCAAGAAGAAAAGAATCAGAGAAAGGAAGCATGAAGCTTGGTCCAGGAGGGGAAGGTGACTCCAAGTCCCGGGTTGTGTATTTACTCTGGAGCTGCTGCTGGGATATTTGGGTTTGTAGTGCAAGTGCTTTAATAGTCTGAGGAGGAGTGTATGTTGTGTTTATATGCAGCATGTTTGGACAGTGTGTCTCTGTATGAGTGTTTCTATTATATTTTGGAACTGTGTCCTCTTCAGCTGTGTTGTGCTCTGGGGCAGGTAACTACGCTTGTGGGGTGATGGCAGGGCCGGACGTACCTCATGGTGACTTGGGGAGGCTGCCTCGGTCCCCCCTCCTGGGCCCCCCTGCACTCAGGGTCCCCAGCTCCCGGCCTGACAGTGGCCGGGAGCTGGGGACCCTGAGCGCAGGACCCCCCATGCTGAGTCCAACTCAGCTCCAACTGACAGGCAGTGCCGAGGGGGCCAGTGGGAGTGAGGGAGAAGCAGAGGCCCCACCTCTCCCACACTCCGTGCCCCCCCCCCACTGCCCATCAGCCTCTGCCTCTCCCTCATTCCCCCTGGCCGAGACAGCCAGGCAGCGGAGGGAACCAGTGGAAGTGAGGGAGAGACAGAGTGGTAACATGGTAATCCGGTAATGAACAGCCTTCAACACTCCCTCGTAACTTCCAGTGGTGGTGGCCAGCAAGGCAGCAGATTTAATCTGCTGCTGCGGTGCCCACCCCGCCGGAGGCTCTGAGCCCTACCTAGGAAGCTGGCTCGGCATGTGGCCCAGGCCAGCAGTGGCAGTGGTGGATCAGGTAAGTGATCCCGAAATGGCTGGGCTTGGGGATGGGTGGAGGGGAGTGCCCCTCCACCTGTCCCCGAGCCCAGGCCCGGGTAGCGTGCTGCCCCCAGAGTGAACCGAGAAGCGCCTCCTGAGCCGGGGAGCACCTCTAGGTCTGCCATCCGGTGACAACAAAGCCTTTGGCAGAATGGGGCCCTGCCTTTGTCCCCACCCTCGACCCCGCATATTGTAAGGCTGGCCCTGGGTGATGGTGTAATGTGTGGTTGTGAGTGTTATTAATTATTATTATTATTATTATAGTATATCTATAGCAACAGCAATTACCTGACACTAACCAGTCAATCATTAGAAACAGGTCCCTGTCCTGATGGGCTTACAATCTAGTATGGAAGGGAGGAGACAAGAGAGAGGGAAACACAGGGAGAGATGGGGATACAGTCATGAATAGGGCTGAATTGAGTAGTAAAAACTACTTGTGAGTATTTGCCCAAGTTCTGAGGACCAGCCCTGAGTTCTTGGGTTGGTCCAAGAACCCTCGGCAAATACTCGTGGGTAGTTTCTGAGGGCGGGGATTGAGGGCAGGGGCCAAGGAGAGGGCCAGAGGGTACCTGAGGGGGTGGAAATGGGTCAGGGAAGAGGGGGTAGGGGTCTAGCAGGGGCTGAGGGGGTAGAGTACTCACCCTTCGGAGGGGCTCTGGCAACACGTGACTTCCTCCAAACCAGGTAAGTTTGAAGGAAAAAAAATGCTGGGCATGCTCAGAAGGCCATCTTGGAAAGGTCTGAGGCCGTTTTCAGACGAGCGCGGCGGCGCCCGCGCTTGTTTCTTAAAAAAGCCGGCAGCCCGTTCTACACGAGACGCTGCCGCCGAATACGCGCATGCGCGGCCGACGCGCATCCATTTCCGGGCGCGAACTGACCAGGTCGGCGATCGAGGCTGGTCATACACGGCCGGAAATGGATGCACGTTGGCCGCACATGCGCGTATTCGGCGGCAGCGTCTCGTGTGGAACGGGCTGCCGGCTTTTTTGAAAACAAGCGTGGGCGCCGCCGCGCTCGTCTAAAAACGGCCTGAGAGCATGCCCAAGTTTTAATTTTTATTTTTTTTACCCTTTCTGTAGGAAACCACACATCACCGGAGCCCCTCCAGAGGGTGAGTACTCTATCCTTCAGTCTCTGCTAGGCCCCCACCCCCATAGCACCTCACCTCTGAGTCCCCGCTAGGCCCCTACCTTCCCTTTCCTGGCCCCCATTGACCTATTCTCTCCCTTGTCAGTGGGGGTCAGGGAAGGGGGAGCAGGAGCCTAGCGCCAGCCTTCAGAGGGTGAGTACTCTATCATTCAGTCTCTGCCAGGCCCCCACACCCATAGCACCTCACCTCTGAGCCCCCGCTAGGCCCCTACCTTCCCTTTCCTCACCCCCATTGGCCTATTCTCTCCCTTGCCAGTGGGGGCCAGGGAAGGGGGAGGAAGAGCCTAGTGCCAGCCTCCAACCTGATTCCCTGTACTCAGCCAAGGTTATTCAGAGTTCCAAAGTTTTGGGGGCCATTCCTCGAAACTTTGGAACTTGGAAAACAGAGTTGAGTACTTTGATCCTCGGGGTTTTCTGGGGAAAACCGAGGACCGAGTTTTAGCACTAGAGATAAAGTTGAGAAGTCACGGGTGTGCGTGCTTAGTTTAGCTACAGGGAGGGGGATGAATGAAAGGACAGCAGTAGAGTGGGAATGAATAATTGCCACTATTCAATATCCATCCAGAATCCAATCCACAGGATCCGACATGCTCAGGAAAGGTCCAGAATAGACACAGAAAGATATCTGCTTAGTGTTCAATGGATTAACTGTTTAACCATTTTACTGCATTACTGCATGATACTGAATATTGCACTGTTTACCATACTGCCATTTACTATATTACGGAATTACTGTTTTGCCATTTACCAACAATTCTTTTCCTGTTTACTCCCTTCACCATTCTCTGGACCTGGTTTACACTAGTAATGGTAACATTCAGTTATGTGGTAACATGGTAATCCGGTAATGGTAAACCAGTTAATTTTTAATGGTATTATCCGGTAATTTGGTTTGACAGTTAACTGATGTGGTAATCAGTTTGCAGCCGAATAACCGCCAAACTATTCAGAATGTTGAATATTAACTGTGGATAATTGTTTTGCTATTTGGTTCAGCTCTAGACAGTAGATGGAGCATCAGTGAGCAGCCTGTGATGGTGAGAAGCTAGGGAAAGCCTAATGGAAGAGGTAGAGTTTTAGGAAGAATTTGAAGGTTGAGCTGGAAGGAGCCAAGTTAATGTGTTCAGGAAGGACGTCCCAGGGGTAGGGGGAAGCATGAGAGAAGGGACAAAGATGGTTTAGGGAGTAGGAGACTCTGGGCTGGGTAAAAAAGTAGAGATGTGTGAACAGAACCGAGTTTGGAAATTCGGTTCGGTTCGAAAATTGAGTTCGGTTCAGAAGTTCGGTTCAGTCAACCGAACTATTTGAGTTTGGTCTGAACTCCGAACTTCCGAACAGAGTTCAGAAATTCAAACCCCATTGAACTAATGGAATATTATCTTATAGGGATGGGTGAACAGAACCGAGTTCAGAAATTCGGTTCGGTTCGAAAATCGAGTTTGGTTCGGAAGTTTGGTTGAGTTTGGTCCGAACTCCAAACTTCCGAACCGCGTTCGCCCATCCCTATAAAAAAGAGCTGTAGGACTGTGTTTGATTATGTTTGTGACACTATATTACAATGTATACATAATGCATAGCTATGGAGCTTGCATAGTGTGTGTGTGTGTGTGTGTATTGTATAGATGGTGTGTATCAGAGTGACAGTGTATGGGCAGAGTGCAGGTGGATGATGCCATGTGACCACATTTGTATGCACTGCTAATGTGTGTACATTGTGTGTCGATGGGGTCGTTTTTCACCACAGCACTTTGTGCAGAAGATGCTGTAATCCTTGTAATCAGTGAGCTGGGAGGGGTGTGTATGGTGGGTGTAGTTAAGTTGTTGCAGGAGCAGTCCCATAACCTGCCACACCACAGCCACTAGTACCTGCGTCCTAATAAGAGGATTAATAACCAATAAATGCAACAGCATCAGCTACTCCTCTAAAGAAAGGAAGTTCCTAGGGAGCCAAGAACGTGACTGCAAGGGCTGGAGGGGAGGAGAAACCCGGCAGCAGAGCTGAACAGAAGAGCTGCCTGCAAGGAGGGGGCTTTGTGAACTTTGGACAAGTGTTTCTTTCTCTTGATTGGCACTGGGTGAAGGACTTTGAGCTGCTTTTGGACCCTCAGTGGTGATGCAATGAGCCCAATTCTGTAGTCACTTAACCAAAAAGGGGCTGTTGGGTTGCAGTGTGTGCGCACATTGGGTCTGACACAGGGAACCAGAACAGGATCCCAGGTCAGTCAGGGGATTGTGCCCAGGAGAGCAGCTCTTGTCCACAAGGAGTTGCCTGGCTGGTACAGGTTGCCACACCTACAACATTGCTGCAGCCTCACCGGTCTGAAGAACTGGTTACAATGACCAGCAAGTAGGGCGGCCACCTATGCAAACTTTTAAGGAACACTTATGAAAAATACATGTTGCAGGACCTGCATTGGCGCCCAAGGTATCAATGCAGGCCCTGCAACAAGTATTTTTCATAAGTGTGCCTTAAAAACTTGCATACATGGCAACCCTACCAGCAAGCCACAAAGACACAACAGGGGGCAAATGCTTTCCTGCATTCCCTCCCAACCCCCCGAAAGGCTCAATTCCTCACCTAGGGTAGCAATTTCCAAACCTTTTCTGGTGGGGTGGATGGAAGGGAAGGCAGGGAGGGATAGAGACGGGGGGGTGGTGGTGGAAGGAAGGGAGGAAGGAAGGGAGGAAGAAAGGAAGGGAAGCCAGGGAGAGGTAGGGTAGTCAGGGAAGGACAGAAACAGGATGGGTGGATAGGGAGGAAGGCACGGGGGGGGCAGAAACAGGATGGGTGGATAGGGAGGAAGGCACGGGGGCAGAAACAGGATGGGTGGATAGGGAGGAAGGCACGGGGGCAGAAACAGGATGGGTGGATAGGGAGGAAGGCACGAGGGGCAGAAATGGAGGGGGGAAGCAGGGAAGAATAGAAATGGAAGGGGAAGAGTAGAATGAGGGGTAGGTTAGGCAGGGAAAAGTGGGGGGGGGGTAGAAGCGGGGGTTGGGAGAAAGTAGGGAGAGAGAGGGGCAGAAATAGAAGGGGGGGGGCAGGGATGACTTACCAGTGATCCTTGTCTAGTCTGCAGGGTTCAACTGCCATCTTGGGTCTCTGGGGAGAGGAGGTGAGATTCCCAGCAGCAGCTAGGAAGACACCATGCCTCCCGCCTCTTCCCTCTGCTATGCTGCTATTGGTCTCCGGGTGGTATGGATCACCGCCCAGAGGCAGTGCTGATTGGGGGGCTCCCTGCATTCGGAATTGCAGCGCGCTCCCCAGCCACCACCTCCAACCTCTCCCCTTGCCTTTACTGTGCAAATACCTCCAGGGTGGCCGAGGGAGCCACCGTGGGAGCTTGCACAGTAAAAGCAACACAAGGCCCTGCCCCTGTCTCTCTTGCTCACAGATGAGATGGCTTCGTTGTGAGTTAGGCAGAGAGGAATGAGGGAAAGGCATGGGTGGCTCCATAGGAGGCAGGGAGGAACCCCACCACCACTCCTGTGCCAGCCTTCCCTGTCCTCACTCCAGTTTGGGATCCGCTGGCATTGTTGATGTAATACATATTCTTTCCCTTTTAGTGTAAACAAAACACACATTTTACAAACCAGTCATATTGCCATCAAAACTCCTAACATGATATGGACAAAATGCTAGAAGTGATGTTCAAGATGCTTTATGAATTCTCACTGAGTATCTTGTAGGCATCACAACAGTAACACCTTTCTGCTCTGTAGTATTAAGGATCAGCTGTGGGGGAGACGAGTTGTAGTTGTGGTTGTTTGGTTGTATGCCAGGTCACTGTCTGTGGGTATATCGGAGGCTGGGCATTCTCCACAGGTGTGCAGTGGACAGAGCCCATGAAGCCTAGTGCATAAGGTGGTGGGCAGACCTGTCATGGTTCAAATCCTGGCTTAGCCATGAACTCATTGCATGGTAGGGATGGGCGAACGCGGTTTGGATGTTCGGAGTTCGGACCGAACTCGGTCTGTTCGGACATCCGAACCGAACATTCGAACCGAACTCTCGAATGACCGAACAGTTCGGTCGTGTTCGGATGAGTTCGGATGAGTTCGGTGGCAGGAAAAACGTTTTTTTAGGGCCAAAAATTAGGTTTTGGTTTCGTTTCGGTTTTGATAGCGCTATTTTTGACTGTTCGGCCAAGTTCGGCCAACCCGAATTCAGCTGAACCGAACCATCGAACCCGGACTTGGGTTTTGAACTTAACGACAGAACATCCGAACATCCGACCCTCATTCTGTTCGCCCATCCCTATTGCATAGCCTTTGGCAAGTTGCTGTCTCTGTCTCAGTTCCCCATCTGTAAAATGGGAATGTCTGCATCCCTGCTTCTCCCTTTGTTGCCTATCCGAGATTGTAAGCCCTTCAGGACAGGGACCTATCTCTAATGACAACTTTTCAGTGCCAGGCAATATGCTGGACAATTTCAGTGCAATATGCTGGTGCTATAAAAAATAATAAATAATAACATTCTACTGAATGCTTTATTCTGTGCTGGCTCATTAGGTTTAGATAATATCGTGGCATTTGTCACTAGCACAAGGGTTCAATTTGTGCCCTATAGAATAAACTACGTGTCACTGGTTCAGCTGTAGTGTCCTTATCTGTTACTTCTAGTGGCAAGCACAAGCAGGCAGCATTTGCAAGAAGGCTGGTAACCTCTGAACTCAACATCAAGAGTGGTTGCCCAAGAATGTTGCCCATCACTGCTGTGTGCTGCCATCTGTGGTGAGCCCATTTTAAACACACACACACACACACACACACACACACACACACACGCTCACTGACTAAACTCAGAGCTTCCATGTCAATTTAAGCATATTTGCCCTCTGCAAAGCTAAGGGATCTAGAAGCCAACAAGTATTCCAGTAGGCTTTACCATGGGAAACTACTGCTCCTATTCCACATGGGGAGGCCTCAGAAGCCATATGAATAGCCAAGAGTGTGAGGTGGTACGTAAAGATCTTTTCGGTTGCTATTAGCTCTGTGACATAGGGTGAAAAAAGACATAATGCTAGCTCCACTTTCACATTTCTTATGCCAATGCCTGTTGCAGGGCTGCACAGGCCACCAATACAGTCCTGCAACATGCATAACCCACGACGCTGTAAATGTATTAGTAGTAAATTTATTATTCACATTTTTAGCAGCTCACTTAATATCCAAATAATACCCACAACTGACAATGGGTATTCAAATAGCCATTTGGGGGGTATTTTGTTTTGATTATTTTTGTTTTTGGTTTGGTTATTTCATTTTTTCTGTATTTTGGTTATGTCATGTACAGCAATTGTGCATGCTCATTAGTGTTGTTATTGCTGCAATGATGTTACTGAAATGATGGAAAAACAGAACTAATTGAATGAAAAAACCCTGATCCTTCCACCCCCAAATCCAAGCTGAAATAACTGAAACAGATACCCAAAGGAACAAAAATGGGGAGTGGGGATTAGCCACGTCACCATTTTCTGTTCACGGAACTCTATTTTTCAAATCTTTGTTTCAGCTCTAGTAATGATTGATCATCCTGCAGAAGGAACATAGCGGGACACATTTTGTGGTTTGGGTGCCATCAGGACAGCTGTAGTTGTGTCTTGTGGTTTATGCAAACCAGCATAGTCACTATGGCCACAGCAGATAAAGGAGCAATCTCAAAGTCCTCAGAGTGCCCTTTATCGTTAGTGCATGTGATCAGTAGCACTGAATGTAACGACTTCCCAGTCACATCTGATCCTAGGCTTGTAACCAAGAAGCAGGCGCAGATTCAGCCCCTTTCCTATTAGTCATGAGACCCTTCTTACCCTTCCATTTTCTGGTAGGCTTGGGCAAACATGTTTCTGGGTGTTAACAAATGTGTCAGTGGCCCACTTTGGTCCGCAAGCCGCCGGCACCTTTGTTAGTGCTCTGCCAGATGTTCACAAGGGATTGCTCCTGGGCATTGGACATGTCAGTGACGAGCCCGAGCTGTAATCCTGGAGACATCCGGAATGATGGCCCAGGCTTCCGTCCACCCAATCGAGCCAAAGTGGGCTATAACATTTGTAATGGCCTGCTGTGACCCAGCCAGATTGGGACCGCTGGCCGCCATGGTGGGACGGTGGGCATAACGCGGGGTAGGGCTGGCCAGCCACACATTTGTGTGGCTCCCTGCCTTCCTTGGCAGCCTGGCCACCAGTAAGTTTGTTATGCCGGTTGACCTGGTCAGGACCATATTGCCAGTGAGTTCCTGACCTGGGTTGGGTTTTGTGACAGTGGTGCCCTGCTTTCATAGCTATTAACCCCCTCTGTGGGAATGCTGCTCACCAGTGGCTCGTGTAGTAGGTAAATACTCTCTAGTCCAGCTAAAGGATACTGAGCTACTTGCTACGGGGTATGGGAGAAATCACCTCCAATAAGGATGGCTCCATGCTTTTTCAGATGGAGTACAGGGTTGGTCAAGTCCAACAATCTTGGTGGCCCTAGAACAAATGGCTTTCCCCGGAAAACTGCAATGTTTATGCAAAATGCCTGTTTCATTAAAAAATGCATTTGTTGTCAAAAATATTAAAAAACAGTTTGCTGACAACCCTCCGCACAAAAATATCCCATTTTTTCCTTAAGTATTTGTCAAAAACTTGAAAAAAAATTAAAAAATGAAATTATTTCCCATTATTCTTAATTATGATGCCAGCAATGTCCCTGGTGCTGGACAGCCATGCTTAAAGACAGGTCCCTGTCCCGAGGCGCTTAAATCTAGTATGGCTAAGGGAGGGGAGCCAAGGGGGAGTGGAACCATAGGGAGAGAAAGGGATACACAGTCAGGAATTTGACAAGCTGAAGGTGCACGTGCTTAGTTTAGCTATAAGGAGAGGCACAGAGGATCCTGAAGGATCTTTGGATTATTGTCCAAATTTATCACAGAAGAAAAATCCATTTCCCATTGCCTAGAACAAATGGCTTTCTGGACCCAGTACTCCCTGCCCAGTGAAGCTCAGTACAGCCGTGTATTGATATCTAGTCAAAGATGATACTTCTTGTTACACAATATCAAGGAAAGCAAGGCACTGAATTGAGATATCCTTCAGGAGAGAGCCCAAGAGCACTCACCCAGTTTCAGCTCACACTCCCTTGCCAGTGCTCCAGAGGGCTGTGTGGCGCTGTTATTTCAACCCCACACAGTGTGGCTGTGCATGTAACATCCCCCGAAGCTGTGAAGCCATTAGCACGCATGCCATTGGAGCAGTTTAACTTTTCCAGGTCATTTACCAGCCGTCAGCAGCTGCGGTGTAAGTTTTGCTTTTCCCTGGGAACCACAGCACATTTGCTGTTTAGTGACACATGACAGATGAACCTCACTCCATCACTAAAAACCAGGGATCACTTATTGGAGTCTGAAGGTACGAGCAGGCAGTGGGGAAGGGTGGGGGGGGGGGGGG
>QEPC01001126.1:629596-653176 GCA_003113815.1 Sphenodon punctatus
GGGGGGGGGGGGGGGGGGGAACCTGAGGGTACAGAGAGAAATAGCAGCTTAAGGAACCTAGACAAGTCTCAGACCCTGGATCTGGAACTTCAATAGAAAGTGCTGTTGCTCCTTGAGATTGATGAAAAAGCGGAGCTTTTCCAAAGCACTTGGAGTAACCATGAATGCTGCACCTCCCAGTACTCCATAGCTCTCACCAGAGAGGAACAAGGGGGAGATAGTCCACCCATGGATTTTTCTAGGGGAGTGGAGCCCCTTTATCACAAACTGGCAGCTGTCATGACTGCAGCCACAAAACCCCCTTTCTCCCAAAGGAGGCAGTGGCGGCGGCAGCGGAGGCAGCAGCAGCAGCAATGGCAGCAAGGTGAGGAAGGAGGCGAGGAGGTGATCTCCTGTGGGCACCAGGTAGCAGCCATGGGGAAAGGTGGGAAGAAAGAAAGGGACCCTTGATGAGGTGTGGGGGAAGCATGGGGCAGGGGAAGAGCATACCGGTTGCTGGGGTTGCAGTGACCTGGCCACAAGTGATTAGGGCCCCATGTGGTCAAGGATGAGGCCTCCCCCTGCCCTGGAGTCCTTAGCCTCCAATATTTCCTAGAGCAGCCATCTCTGGTTGGACACATTCCAGTGGTTTTAATGAATGACATAACTTAAAAATAAGGGACCAAAAAGATATATTACAGACCTGGACAAAAATCCATACTCAACAAAACAAGTGGTCTGTAAAAATGCAAGTGCTATAAAATGCACCAAAGGTTTAATGAAATTCAGTATTTGGTACACTCACAGGCATATATAAGTAAAGAAACACACTGTCCCAATACAAAGAGAAACAGTAACAAAGTCCAAAACGATTGTTCTGCAATATATATGATAGCCAATGCATTTTGAAGTAACTCCTTCAGGGCTTCAAGATGCTTTAACCCAGATGAACTTGATTCTATGAAAAATAAACAATCATTGAACAACAATAGAAATAGCTACAGAGAGGGATATGTAGTTGACAGCTTGAAGCTGATAAAATTCTTGGAAATATATCCTTGCCTATGAATGAATGTATAATATAAACTAAAGCGAATAATACCAAGGTCCAAAACTTCCACTCCTGTAGACAGGAACTCATTAAGGTAAAAGGAATGACTTCATTTTTACAGACCACTTGTTTTGTTGAGTTTAATGCATGACATAACGGCGTTAAGGACTGGGTGTGGCAATGAGCTATAATGTATGAAATATGAAAAGCTTATGAAACATGCCATGTACCATGCAACAGCCAACATCTCTATTTTCATACGCATGTCGGGAGTCGCATCTTGTGTGACATCATCATCATTTCCCCAGGGAAAAGCATTCAAAACATAAGGGACCTACACCTGCAAATCCAAAAATGTAGTGTGCTTTATTCGGTGCACAAAATGCCCCCATGGAAACCATGTTGGTGAAACCCAGCAACCCTTTCACCAATGAATGAATTAGTATAGAAATATGATTATGGGCCAAAATGAGGATTCTAGTAAAGTGGACAGTCACTTCTCCCAGAACAGCCACTCCATTTTTGATCCCTCAGTGGTCCTCCTCAAAGCAAGCGTACACAATGCTTTTAAAAGATGGACCTGATAACTAAAATTCATAACTTTATTAGATACAAAAAATAATGGACTCAGTTGAGACATGAGCTTTTCAAGCCATTATACAAATCTGTAAGTAACTGACAGATTCTGTCAGATGTATACCAAACCTTTGTGCTACTGCTGTGAACTAGAGGTGTGCACCAGGAACCCTTCTTTTTCATTTTTGTTTTCGTTATTTAAATTGTTTGGTTTTTGTTTATAAATATCAAAAATTCGTATTTGTTTTTGCTGTCATTTTTGATTTCCATTGGTTTCAATAGAAAACACATTTTTGGCTGTACCTTTTTCATTTTACAGTATGGGTGGATGAAAATTGGAAGGATTACACCTCCAACAGAAGGCATTATGTGTACCAATTTTCAGAAACATTGAATAAAGAAATCTGATTATATAAATGGTTGAATTATGTTATTTTGCAAAAATCTGCATATCCATTCCTGGCTGTAACTTCTTTGTCTCCCATCTAATGTGGATGAAACTTGGCAAGATTATACCCCAAGATTACTATCTATGCCAAATTTCAGAAGGATTGGATAAAGGGTCCTGGTGGTATAAGCAATTAACTTATAAATGTATGTCTGACTGTAACATCTTTTTAGCCCAACCAGTGTACATGAAATTTGGCAGGGCTAAATCTCACTTGTTCAGAATAATCTCTGCCAAATATCAGAAAGATGTGAAAAAAGGGACACAGTTTTAATAAGCCTGCACAGCATATGCAGATAATGAGTCTATGCCAGGGATTTGCTTACATGTCACTGTGGCATCTGTTTGTGATGCCAATTGGCCTGCAAAAAAGTCAACAAAATACACCCCCTTCTGTTCTGTGACCACCCCCAATGTCTCTCCCCCACTTGTAACTGGGAAGTCAGTTGCATCTGTTTAGGGAAGAGCCAATAGAGATTCTCTTATGTCCTCTGTCACAGAGTTACAGGATGTGATTGTGATGATAATTGGTCAGTTTGGATGTGTAAACCATTTCTCATAATTTCTGGGATTCTATCCCCAAAGTCCCAGTTATGTCCCTTCTATGCCTGCCTCAGGGCTGCCCCCTATGCCTGCCTCCAAGTCACCACTGATTGGTCCTGTAAAGCTGGAAGCATGCATTAATTGGCCAGTGAATGTGTCTTTCAGTCTGTTGGGTTGCTCCCCATCCTCCCTCCCCCTTCCATGCCAGGTGCCTGCCTCTGACTGGCACTGCATGTGCTGCTATTTATCTGAATAATGGTCTTCAATGGGATAACTTCAATTGCTTATAAAATTGGCTACTTTTATCAAATTGTCTTGTTGTTTATCAGAGATGACAGTGAAGGTTTGTGATAGATTCCTGCCCAATGTCTTGTATTCAGAATGGAATATAAAAATGTTACTCCAGAAAATGCATTTTCAAGTTAATGTCCTATAACTTCAGGACCCTTTGTTTAATTATTCTAACATGTGGCAAGATTGGTTATCTTGGGAAAGGACATAAACTTCCCAGGTTTCATGCAAATCGGATGGAAGAAAAGAAATTGTAGCTAGGAATGTGTAAGCAGCTTTTCTTAAAATCAGAACATTAAATTGCTTATAAAATCGGTTTCCTTTATGAAATGCTTTCAAAATTTGGTACACTTAGTGCCCTCCATTGGGGGCACAGGTTTTCCAAGCTTCATCATAATTGAATAAGAAACAAAAGTATTATAGCCAGAAATACATTTTTCAGTTTTTCCCCATTATTTTGAAAACTAAAATTTGTTTTCATTGTTTTGGTTACTATTGTTATTTGTTTTCTTTATTACAATAACTACAAAGAAAACATAAATTTTCATTTTTGTTATCATAATAACGAAAAAGAATTGCACACCCTTACTGTGAACTCAAATACCTTTCATTAAAGAGGGGTGGGAGCCAGTTTTATAGTTGACAGCTTGCATCCTTCTGCTTAATGCATGAGCATTCTTTTGCTTATCAAATCAGCACCATTTAGGCTATCTTCCCAAAATGAGGCAGAGAGGATTGGTTGGGTGAGGGGGTACAATCTGTCAAACATTTCATGTGAATTGAACAGAAAACCAAAAGGTTACAGCGGGTTGAATATCAGGGTAAAACTTGATTTTTCTGCCTGTTTCAGCAGTTTTTTTATTCACTTAAAAGTGTACTTTAAGAAAAATTTTGTCAGGTGTAGTGGTGTTAGAAAATTCAAGGGTGTCTTATGGTGCTTGCGTTTTTATTTTTCAAAATCAGTCTGGTAGTTTTAAAGTTATAGGGTTTTTTAATTCCCCACGTTAGCCAATGGAGTGTAAATAGTATCTCATAGGATGAAAACAGATATGTGCTTTAACTCTGCTTTAATAGGGGTGGGCGAACGCGGTTTGGAAGTTCGGAGTTCGGACTGAACTCGACCAGTTCGGTCGACCAAACCGAACTTCTGAACTGAACTCGATTTTCGAACCGAACCGAACTGAATTTCCGAACTCGGTTCTGTTTGCCCATCCCTATAAGATAATATTCCATTTACTTCAATGGGGTTTGAATTTCCGAATTCTGTTCAGAAGTTCGGTGTTCGGAACAAACTCGAATAGTTCGGTCGACCAAAACGAACTTCCGAACCGAACTCGATTTTCGAACCCAACCGAATTTCCGAACTCGGTTCTGTTCGCCCATCCCTATGCTTTAACATTTCCTATGCATGTTGCAGGTCTGCATAGGGCACCAATACAGCCCTGATACATGCATAAGAAATATTAAAGCAGTATTAAAGCAGAGTTACATGCATGTCACCCATAGTGATGTCTGAAGACATTGGAATGACTGAGAAAGTTGCTTTTAAAGTTATTAGAAGCTTGGGGGGAATCTTAGTGTAGAGGTTTTAGAAAATTCATTGTGCATTGTACTTCAGGTTTTTGTTTACAATTTGAAAATCCGTGGTGTATTTTTGATTTTATAAGGTTTTGAAGTCCTCATTTTTTCCGATGGATAGAAAGCAATTGTGAACCCATGTGCATTGGCCTCAACTGGCCAGCAGAGGCCAGTAGAGACAGTCAGAGGTTATCAGGCACCAAGGAAGGTGGCATCCAATCCCAGACTTCAGGAGGCTGAAAGGAAGGTTGTGCCGTGGGTGGGTGTGCGGTATGGACTAGAAGCCAGAACAGGGAGGTTGCAGGGGAGGTTCTAGAGGCTGCTGGGGGCTATTCTGGGGCTGGGGGGGGGGTCGCTGCTGGGGCTGGGTGGGGGCTGTGCTGAGGTCACTGCACAGGGGTACTGGGGCTGTCGGAAGCTGCAGTGGGACTGTGCGGGGGCTATGCTGGGGTCCCTGAAGAAGGGTACTGGGACTGTGTGGGGGCTATTCTGGGGTCCCTGAAGAAGGGTACTGGGACTGTGCGGGGGCTATGCTGGGGTCTCTGCAGAGGGGTACTGGGACTGTGCGGGGGCTATGCTGGGGTCTCTGCAGAGGGGTACTGGGACTGTGCGGGGGCTATGCTGGGGTCTCTGCAGAGGGGTACTGGGACTGTGCGGGGGCTATGCTGGGGTCTCTGCAGAGGGGTACTGGGACTGTGCGGGGGCTATGCTGGGGTCTCTGCAGAGGGGTACTGGGACTGTGCGGGGGCTATGCTGGGGTCTCTGCAGAGGGGTACTGGGACTGTGCGGGGGCTATGCTGGGGTCTCTGCAGAGGGGTACTGGGACTGTGCGGGGGCTATGCTGGGGTCTCTGCAGAGGGGTACTGGGACTGTGCGGGGGCTATGCTGGGGTCTCTGCAGAGGGGTACTGGGACTGTGCGGGGGCTATGCTGGGGTCTCTGCAGAGGGGTACTGGGACTGTGCGGGGGCTATGCTGGGGTCTCTGCAGAGGGGTACTGGGACTGTGCGGGGGCTATGCTGGGGTCTCTGCAGAGGGGTACTGGGACTGTGCGGGGGCTATGCTGGGGTCTCTGCAGAGGGGTACTGGGACTGTGCGGGGGCTATGCTGGGGTCTCTGCAGAGGGGTACTGGGACTGTGCGGGGGCTATGCTGGGGTCTCTGCAGAGGGGTACTGGGACTGTGCGGGGGCTATGCTGGGGTCTCTGCAGAGGGGTACTGGGACTGTGCGGGGGCTATGCTGGGGTCTCTGCAGAGGGGTACTGGGACTGTGCGGGGGCTATGCTGGGGTCTCTGCAGAGGGGTACTGGGACTGTGCGGGGGCTATGCTGGGGTCTCTGCAGAGGGGTACTGGGACTGTGCGGGGGCTATGCTGGGGTCTCTGCAGAGGGGTACTGGGACTGTGCGGGGGCTATGCTGGGGTCTCTGCAGAGGGGTACTGGGACTGTGCGGGGGCTATGCTGGGGTCTCTGCAGAGGGGTACTGGGACTGTGCGGGGGCTATGCTGGGGTCTCTGCAGAGGGGTACTGGGACTGTGCGGGGGCTATGCTGGGGTCTCTGCAGAGGGGTACTGGGACTGTGCGGGGGCTATGCTGGGGTCTCTGCAGAGGGGTACTGGGACTGTGCGGGGGCTATGCTGGGGTCTCTGCAGAGGGGTACTGGGACTGTGCGGGGGCTATGCTGGGGTCTCTGCAGAGGGGTACTGGGACTGTGCGGGGGCTATGCTGGGGTCTCTGCAGAGGGGTACTGGGACTGTGCGGGGGCTATGCTGGGGTCTCTGCAGAGGGGTACTGGGACTGTGCGGGGGCTATGCTGGGGTCTCTGCAGAGGGGTACTGGGACTGTGCGGGGGCTATGCTGGGGTCTCTGCAGAGGGGTACTGGGACTGTGCGGGGGCTATGCTGGGGTCTCTGCAGAGGGGTACTGGGACTGTGCGGGGGCTATGCTGGGGTCTCTGCAGAGGGGTACTGGGACTGTGCGGGGGCTATGCTGGGGTCTCTGCAGAGGGGTACTGGGACTGTGCGGGGGCTATGCTGGGGTCTCTGCAGAGGGGTACTGGGACTGTGCGGGGGCTATGCTGGGGTCTCTGCAGAGGGGTACTGGGACTGTGCGGGGGCTATGCTGGGGTCTCTGCAGAGGGGTACTGGGACTGTGCGGGGGCTATGCTGGGGTCTCTGCAGAGGGGTACTGGGACTGTGCGGGGGCTATGCTGGGGTCTCTGCAGAGGGGTACTGGGACTGTGCGGGGGCTATGCTGGGGTCTCTGCAGAGGGGTACTGGGACTGTGCGGGGGCTATGCTGGGGTCTCTGCAGAGGGGTACTGGGACTGTGCGGGGGCTATGCTGGGGTCTCTGCAGAGGGGTACTGGGACTGTGCGGGGGCTATGCTGGGGTCTCTGCAGAGGGGTACTGGGACTGTGCGGGGGCTATGCTGGGGTCTCTGCAGAGGGGTACTGGGACTGTGCGGGGGCTATGCTGGGGTCTCTGCAGAGGGGTACTGGGACTGTGCGGGGGCTATGCTGGGGTCTCTGCAGAGGGGTACTGGGACTGTGCGGGGGCTATGCTGGGGTCTCTGCAGAGGGGTACTGGGACTGTGCGGGGGCTATGCTGGGGTCTCTGCAGAGGGGTACTGGGACTGTGCGGGGGCTATGCTGGGGTCTCTGCAGAGGGGTACTGGGACTGTGCGGGGGCTATGCTGGGGTCTCTGCAGAGGGGTACTGGGACTGTGCGGGGGCTATGCTGGGGTCTCTGCAGAGGGGTACTGGGACTGTGCGGGGGCTATGCTGGGGTCTCTGCAGAGGGGCACTGGGACTGTGCGGGGGCTATGCTGGGGTTTCTGCAGGGAGTACTGGGACTGTGCGGGGGCTGTGCTAGGGTGTATGCAGGGGAGTCCTGGGGCTGTGCCAAAGTCATTACGGGGGAGTATTCCCTTTACCTGATAAGCTTTTTCCTAATTTACCAGGCCCATATGTTTGCTTTAGCCTTTTCCTCTCTCTGTATTTACAGTTACCTATTGTTTCTTCATCACTTACACCAAATCACTTTTTTTTGTTTTTGTTTTTAAATATCTGGCATCTCTCTCCCACGTCACTGGTCTTCCTCTTCATATTTATCCATCCTGCATTTGCTCTTTCTTTATATTTCTGTCTTACTAGCTACATGCCTGAAGAAGGGCCCTGTGTGAGCTGAAAGCTTGAATACTCTTCCCAACAGACGTATGGTCTTGGGATACTTCTGGTCTACCAGGAAGAATGGTTGGTAGATTCAACCATCTACAATGATGGTTTTATTGGTACCATCTTTATTGGTAGATACCAATAATGGTATCGGTCCATTATTGAACAAATAATACTAATTTTATTATTTGTCCAATAAAAGATAACTGTGCTTTACAAGGATCACGATCTAGAGAGAGAGAGAGAGAGAGTTTGCTATGTTGGTCCCAAACGAAATGGATGGAGACAAAGTAATTCAAAGGAAACCTTTTATTGAGCCAACTTTTGTTGGTGAGCGTATACAAGTTTTCAGGTCACAGAGGGCCCTTCCTCAGGCATGTAGCTAGCAAGTCAGAAATATAATGCTGGCACTGTTGTCAGATGCTAGCACTGCCTGGCTTGTTACATATAAACATACAGATCAAAGTTTTGATGGAAAAGTTATAAAACATAAAACTGTATGAGCCGCAGAAGCAGTTGAAAAAACAAGTCAATAGCAACCTGGCGTGATCCCCCAGACTGCCAGAAAGCATTGTACGGTGAGACAGCCGGGACACAGTGAGGTTTTGGAGCAGCCAGCGCTAGCATCTGGCAACAGTACCAGCTGGAATGCAGCTCCGGTCCTGCCCACACCATCCTGTTTCACCCCCAGGTTGGCAGTCCGTTTAAAAGCACCCCACTAGATGTGCATGCAGAGCAGGGTCTGCTTGCTCTGGAACATCCAGGAGCACCAGTGGTGGAGTGCGCCAGCCAAACCCAGGGCAGTGGCCAAAGGTGAAGCTGCTGTCCGTCCGATGGCCGGACCCCATGTTGCAGCTCCACTCACGACTGGCTGTTGGACTGGACAACATCACAGAGTTGCGGGCACCAGTCTAGAGTGTCAGGCAATCCCCCGCAACTCTATGATGTGGAGGGTGCCACTTGGGTAGACTGTGGGCCACGGAGCCCGCTGGTTCCATCTAAGCAGACCTAGGTAGGGCTGGAAGCAGGCGGATGCAGGAGAGCACCCCCGGAGCAGTTCCGGAGGTGGGCTGCCCCTGCATCAAGCTAAAAGCACCCACTGACGGTGTTCTTAAATGGGAGAGCTTTCCCTCATATTTCAAAAGTCTGGGTTGAGGACACCCCAGTGGGGGGATTTAGACACTCCTCCCTGGACTGGAGGTCGCCCGTGTGCCATTGGGAACAGTGGTGTTGAGCGATTCCTGGATGTTCTGAGACACAGACTTGCAAGACCTCGGCTATTGGGGTCTCAACAGGTCCACGTCTCAAAACATCCAGAAGTCATCCAGCACCATTGTTTCCAATGGCACATGGGTGACTTCCAGTCTGGGGAGGAGTGACTAAATCCCCCCACCCCCACGGGGATTTCCTTAACCTGAACTTTTAAAATATGGGAGAAAGCTCTCCTGTGTAAAACCCCCCTGAGTGTAATGTGCACTAACTCTCAAAAAGTTAAGCCAGAAAGCAAAGGTCAACACATCACATGCATTTCTCGGAATGTGTGACGGGGTTTATCCACCTATAACTCAGCTTAAATTGATGTAGGAGGGGTTAGAGGTGATTCCCCCCAGGGGATGAGTCCCCTACTGGTTCCGTGGTTGGGACAATGCATTATTGACAAGAGAAATAAAACAAAACAAAAAAAGCATAATGCGCAGTGTTGTATTAGGGGAAGGAACATGGGGACAATTAAAATGCACAAATGCACAAAGGATACAGGTGGGAAAAGAGTCTTGTGTGAATGAATACAGCCTAATTTTTGCTAGCTCATAGAAAAGACCCACCCTCATCAGAGGGAGAATGGTTAGACGTTGCTGTATCATGTCCATGGAAAAAACTGTCTGCCTCCTTGGAAGACCAAGATGAATATTTCTTGGTCATATAGTTACCTTGCTACAGCTACCTTAGGTGGTGAATGGACACTGTCAAAGACCTCCATAAATTTGTTATTCCACAGATATGACCCACCCACAATATAATCCTGCTCCCATAAATAGGGTAACAGCCATATGAGACGTTACTGTGATTTGGGCAGTCTTGCCTCAATTTGGGCAATGTTGCCATGAGATGCAGTGGCTCACGTGCCCGGAGGCTGCTAGATGTTCACCCCGCCCTGGGGCACCCTGCATCTTCCAAACAAGGCTGAGGATGCAGGGCGTAGCAACCTTTACCCAAAGTGGGGTAAGTTTGGTTTTATTCATTTCATGTGTTTTAATATTGTAAGCTGCCCCGGACTGCTTGGAGCAGGAGGGGCGGAGTAGAAAATTATTTTATAAATAAATACCTATAAATAAATGTCTTCCCCAATCGTGGTGCTATGCTGCATGTCATGGGCCTGATCCCCAGGTGCCCCACCCCGCAATGAGGTCTGCTTCAGGGCTTTACGTGGCAGGCGCTGTCACCATTCCTGCGGGGCCACATCATGGGGCCAGGGACGGGATAGTGGGTGGGCTGGGGGAGGGTGGGTGGGGCTGGGTGCCTGCACATATGGCCAGCAACTTGGCCCACCCCGCNTGGGGCTGGGTGCCTGCACATATGGCCAGCAACTTGGCCCACCCCGCGGTGTAGTGGGACGGCCGACGGCAGCCCACTTGTCTGGTTTCTGTGGCGGGGGGAGGGACCGTCTACCCTGCTCACCATGCAGGCCCCAAAGCATGGTAGCTGAAATTGCCCACCCTGGGGTTTATGGAGATCGGTCCCGGTCAGGCTTGTCTGGCTGTACCCAAAAGCTTAGATCTCCAGTCTGCATATGGATCACCCATAGAGCCATAAAAATAATCTCCAAATATTTGTTGTTGTTGTTTTAAATTTATTTTGACGGTTATGATTTTTGTGGCGATTTTACTCTTTTCTCTTTCAATCAATATTTTGTAAAGTGTCGTTAACTTTGTATTTGCCGCTGGAAATTTAATATTCTGTAGAAAGATTGTGATGATGTTAACAATAAAAGATTTGAAAAACAAACAAAAACTCAAAGCTACGGTCGATAAATATCATGACTCTCTTAAAAGCAACAACAAAACTTCCACTGGCTGAACAGGGAGGTTGGATTTCACTCTATCAGCTATGAAACAGAACTCTGCAGTGTATTTTGTCTGTTTGTTTATTTGTTCCAAGTATATTGGAGGAGAAGACCATTGGAACATTGGTAGATAACATGCTTCTCCTCTAACTTTCCATCAGCTTGGCTGATTATTTAATTCCCTAGGCCTGGGGGCAGGGGTGGATGGGTGTGAGGAGTTTCTGAGAAGCAGGAAGTGATACAGTTTGGATCCAAGGAGAAGGGGAACACTTGAACTCAATGAGGGGAAGAGGAGGAGTTGGACAGAAAGGAACTAGCCTAACCCTGGGAAGATGGAGACTGAATCCAAGTCCAAAGGCAAAAGGAAGCATCAGGGCTGGGTAAGAGGCAGGGATGTGAGAGAGCATCAGGGCGGAAGGGACACACCGGATAGAGAAGGGGGCAACTGGATGCAAGACCAACCCCTTCACAAAGGAGAGACCTCTGTGTCCCCCTAGCCCAGCCCCAGAAGTCCCCAACTTACTCCTTCTTCTCCCACCGCACCCAAAGAAGGAATTACTGATTGCTCTTGAAATTCTGTGTAATAATTGAAAGTGCCATTGAATCATCAAATGGTGGAGTTGGCGTCTAGACTCTGTTCCATCCTCCTTGCACAGAGGCACGGTTCAATTCACCTAAACCATCCATGGTGGACTCTTATCTAGCTTTTAAAAAAAAACCTTTCAGTGATGGGGATTCCACAGCTCCCCTTGGGAACTTGTTCCACGGCCCAAATACTTTAGTCAGAATTCTGCCCCCGCCCCCAATATTTAAACTACATGTTCCTTTTTGAAAATTATGCCTTTTGCATTTTGTCCTTCATCTTTCTTTCCTGCATCGTTCTGAAACTGGGCTTAATGCTTCTGCTAACTCCTGACTGGCACTGGTTAAATTGATTAAACTATTGCGTGTATGTGATTACAGTCTTACATATGATCCTTCTGCTGATAAAGCACAGAATAACATTGTACTTTTTTGCAACACACACCCAGACAACCACAGCCTCCCATGCAGACACCTTCCCACACAATAGCGTCCCCTGCCTGGGCTGCAGTTGTCAGCTTTTCTGATGTCTTTGTAAGTTGTTTATTAAACAAACAAAAAAACCCCTCATTTAGGTTATGGAGTTTCATTTTGATGGGCAGCTGGGACCTTTCAGCTGGGAACAAACACATGAGGAGAAACACTAATAGTGGAATTTGTGCTTTCATAGACCTCTCTCCCCGCCTGCCATCCCTGTGGTAATTTGTGTTCAGCTCCAGTATCTCTCCTCTTCACAGAATTCCACACACATGATGCCAAAGAGCAGCGTCTGAAACTCTAATTTTTAAGACCAACGTTATTGATCAGTGCTTTATTCCCCATAATAAAGAGCATACCTCCTGGGAGTAAGTGCCTGTTGATGGCTAGCACTGGCCGCAGTGCAGATATGATAGACAGCAGAAAGGTTTCAGAAGGGAATGTAATGCCAGGAGTTTAACAGTTCAAAAGCAAATGGAGATGAAATGAGTTTGAAGGCCTCTACTTCGGGAATAGATGCTCAAGATGCTTTAATTTAACCTGAGCTATTTCAGAGAAGACTAAGTGCAGAAGCAGTCGAGGAATGAATTAGCATGGAGATAGAATTCTAGTCTAGTTTCAAGAGCACTGCACTGGTTTCTATTTTGAGAGTAAAGTGACCCATAGCAGATGCACCAGAGGAAAGTGCTGGAACACCAGATTGCCTAGTGATGGAATATCCCAGAGAGTGTGTAATTTGTCTTGATGTCTTTAGTTTCCCTTATTAAATTTTTCAAATTTCCTTATGCTGGTTGCTGTTGCCTTCTCCTTTTACTCATTGGTTATATTTAAAAAATAAATAAATCTTATTTCTAATTGCTGCCTTTCCTTCCCCTCTTCGCCAGGATGGGTTTTGAACAACTCTCTTTTGTGATTGTGGAGTTGTGACTTTTTGACCACCTAGGCCACAATCAGATGAACAGAAGTAAACTGAAGTAGCTACTCCACTTCGATAGCCTTTAGATAAACAGTATAAACTGAAGTAACTACTTTGATTTAATTAAACTGAAGTAACTACACCACTTTGGTAGCTGTCATGGGGACATGGGGGCAACACACCAATTTGGGGGAGATGACTCACATTTTGGGGATATGTGTGGTGTGATGTGAAGGGTTAAACAGATTGTAAGCTCAGTTGGGGCAGAATGCTGAAACCAGTTGCCAGAGTGGGATATGAGATTCCCTTTGTCATGGCAAGTGGGTAGTTTGTTGCCAAGCAACGGCCAGGTAACCTTCCCAACTTGATAACAATAACAATGGCCAGGAGAAAGAGGAAGTGACCTAGGCCTCCAGCGAGGAAGAAGAAGGAACTTCTTCTTCAAGAATTAACTCTCTTCCATTTTGGACTTCAACAAGTTAACAGCTCAGCAGGAGAGCTGCTACCAACATGAACTAAGAACTTTCATATTCTCTACAGGAATTATGCCCGGTCTTCAACATCAAGGCCGAGACAACAACTGATGGACCTGAATTGCACCTTCAGGGTAAGGGGACAGTCAGGGAATATCAGTGGAGTTAGAATGTGTGTACTTTATGCTTGATTTATTGACTTGCACTATCTGATCAACAGCCTTATACTTGTATGTATTCAATATATGTTTTATAATCAAGCCTAGCGTGCTTGTGTGTTTATTTGGCCTTGGGGAATTCACTTGGGGGTACTCCTATCTAGGTGTGAGCCTAGACGAACCCTTTTTCATATAAGACAACCCCACTGCAAAGTCTTCCAAGCCACAGGTGGCCAGAGAACGTTCTCTGCGTTACGGCTGGGCGGGGAGATCAAGGGGAGGCTTGGCTAGGGGTGCGGACCTCTGAAAGCTCCCTGATTGCAGTGAAGGTTTTCTGATCACTCGGGGACCCACGCGGGCACAGGCAACAGGGTTGTGGCTGGCCTGGTGGGCAAACGGGGGGCAGCCTCTAATGAAGAGAGGGCCCCAAACCCCCCCCCCCGGTGACAGTAGCATTCAGAAGAACAGTGTAAATTGAAGTAGTACTGCATCAATTTCCCCACCCCCAGCTGAAACGTAATGATCACTGAACCACGGTCACCACCCTCACACAGGTAAGTGTTCACATGAACAATTACTTCTGAACACAAACCACAGAGGAGTATGTACTCCTGATTAACTGTTTGCTGGAATGTGGCCCTAGTAAACCCTTTAAACAGCTCCCAGCTGTTGATCACATTGTTCTCCTAGTCAGAATTGCTCACAATGGTCTTCCTTTTGGGGAAATTGGTTCTTCTGAAATTCAAGTTTACATGTTACTGATTATTATTATTATTTATTATTATTAAACATTTATAAAGCGCCAGTTGCAACCTGGCGCTGTACAGAACATACAATCAGATGAGGTCCCTGCCTGTGGCTTACAATCTAAAAGACAAGGAGGGGGAGACAAGGAGAGGGGACAGCGGGAGAGACATGGGAGAAGACAAACAAACATTCAGGCGGATGCGAAGTCTCAGGTGCGTGTACTTGGCTTGGTTACAAGGTGGTCGGTAGCAGCAGTCAGCAGAGGAGGGCTGACAGTAAGAGCAAGGGGAAAGACTAGAGGGCATTGGGAAAGGCAGCATGGAAAAGGTGGGTCTTGAGGAGGGATTTGAAGGAGCGGAGGGAGGAGGCAAGGCGGATGTCGGCAGGGAGGGAGTTCCAGGCATGCGGGGCAGCGAGGGAGAAGGGACGAAGGCGGTTGGGCGAGCAGGAGAAACGAGGGAGAGCGAGGGAGGGGACAGAGGAAGAGCGGAGAGCGCGCGCAGGAGTGCGTAGGGCGATTAGGTCCGAGAGGTAAGGGGGAGCTTGGTCATGGAGCGATTTGAACGTGAAAACCAGGAGTTTGAACAGGATACGTTCAGGAAGGGGGAGCCAGTGAAGGGAGAGGAGGAGAGGCGTTACATGGTCGAAGCGACGGGCAGAGTGAATGATCTTGGCGGCAGAGTTTTGGATCGCAACAAGGGGGGACAGGTGGGAGCGAGGGAGGCCAGCAAGGAGGAGGTTGCAGTAGTCGAGGCGAGAGATAACCATGGCATGAACAAGGATTTTGGCCGAGGAGATAGATAGAAAGGGGCGTATGCGGGCAATGTTGAGGAGAGCGAATCGGCAGGATTTGGCCACAGAGTCAATGTAAGGTTTAAAGGAGAGGTGCGTGTCAAAAATGAAGCCCAAGCTGCGGGCACGGAGAACAGGACGGATGGTGACCCCATCAATGCAGATGGTCAGGTCAGAGGGAGAGGAGGGGGATGGAGGAAAAATGAGGAGGGTAAGGTAGTGAATGTAACGCCAATATTTAAAAAGGGCTCCAAAGGTAATCCTGGAAACTACAGACCAGTGAGTCTGACATTGGTGCCAGGAAAACTGGTGGAAATGGTTGTGAAAAACAGAATTACTGGAACAGAATGGGGAAGAGTCAATATGGATTTAGCAAAGGGAAGTCATGCCTCACTAATCTATTGGGATTTTTGAAGGTGTAAATAAGCATATGAATAAGGGTGAGCTGGTGTATATATAATGTATCTAGATTTTAAGAAGGCATTTGATAAGGTTCCTCATGAGAGACTCTTGAGGAAATTAAACAGTCATGGGATAGAAGGCAGTGTCCTATATTGTGGATTGGTAACTGGTTAAAGGATAGGAAGCAAAAAGTAGAACTAATTGGTCAGTTTTCACAATGGAAATAAATAAATAGAGACGTGTCCCTGGAATCTGTACTGGGACTGGTGTTGTTTATTATATTTTATTAATGATCTGGAAAAGGGAGTAAAAAGTGAAGTGATCAAATATTGCAGATGACACAAAGCTATTCAAGGTAGTTAAAATCCAAGAGGACTGTGAGGAATTTCAGGAGGATCTTGTAAGAAAGTAGGGGTGTGCATGTCATTTTTGTTATTACAACAACGATAATGAAAATTGTCATTTTTGTTTTCATTATTCCAATAATGAAAACGACAACCGAGATAACAACAATGATAACGAAAAAGACAACTGAGAATATAAAAAATGACAACAAATAATTCCGATAATGGTAACAATAATGGTAATGATATCGATATAAAAATGATATCAAAAACAATATCAAAACAATACCAAAAACGATAACAAAAATGATAACAAAAATGACAACAAGAAACAAAAACGACAATGTCGTTATCATTGTTGTTATTAGTGCTGTGGCAGTTGGGTTTTGGAGGGAAAATGTAGAGAGGGGAGGAGGGAGCAGACATCTTGGAGTCTTTAGGGTTGAACTCTTGAACTGTGCCTGTGTTGGGAGGGGCGAGTAGCTCAGCAGTATCTGATGGATGTATCCCTGGCCAATGAGCAGCACAAGCAGGCCCCAGCAGTCTCATGGGACTCTGTGATTGGTCAATGCCTGCTGCCTCCCACAACCAATTGGGGGGTTCTGGGGGAGGGCAATGTAACCCTTTATAATGGGAGGGCCAGTTTTTTTCTCTCCGTTGTGTGAGAGCTCTCCTTGTCAGGTTGCGTTTACAGAACTGTGCTGCTTGCACTTAAAATATCCTCCCAGTCCTCATTGTATTATTTATTTATGTATGTATTTATTAATTAGGTATTCCCACCAATGCCTTTCCTTCCTCATACCCTACATTTTACCTTTTCCCTTTCCTTTCCCTTCTTCCCCCTGTACATTATATAGCGATAGGTAATATAGATTAGATATAGATATATATTATAGACATATAGATTAGATTAGATTAGTTATATAGATAGCTGATTAGATAATAGATAGTTTTCCTTTTCCCTTCCCCTTCTCCCTGAGATTTAGATAAATATTAGTTATGCACAGGACTCAGTAATGAAACTGATACCAAAAATAAAATCTTTGTTTGAAATGGTACTGATATCAATAACGATATCAATAACAAATATTGATAACGAATATCGATACCGATAGAGATACTGATAATGAAAACTATATCAAAAACGATACAAAAAATGATAAAAACGATAACGACAATGAAAATGAAAATGACATTGTTGTTAATAACGATAATGAAAATGATATTTTTGAATAATGAAAATGAAAACGAAAAATGAAAACGACATGGGGATCTGGTGCACTCCCCTACAAGAAAGGGGACTGGGTATCTAAATGGCAGATGTAATTTAATTTTGACAAGTGCAAAGTGATGCACATAGGGAAAACAATCCATAGTATATGTATACAATGCTAGGTTGTAAATTAGGGGTTACCACTCAGGAAGAGGATCTTGCAGTCATTGTGGACAATACATTGAAATCCTCAGCTCAGTGAGCAGTGACTGTGGATACAAAAGCAAACAAGATGTTAGGAATTATTCAGAAAAGGATAGAGAACAAAAATGAAAATATCATTAATAGGGGTGGGACATCAGGGCAATTACCGGCTACTGGATTTACCGGTTACTGGATTTTAAAAAAACGGATTGCCGGATTTGTACCGGTTTACCGGTACCGGATTTGTTCCATTGATTTCAATGGGGAACTGTCCCCATTGAAATCAATGGAAAAAACCCCCAAAAACCTACCCCCTCCCCCTCCCAGACTGTGCAGGTGGAAGGGGGGACACCCCCCACCCACCCTGCCCAGCCTGGATTAAAAAATATATTTTTTTAACCCTAAATTCCTAGTAGTGCAGGCTCCGGGCCGCTGCCGCCGCCCTGGAGCCCGCACCAGCAGGTACGATCTCTGGGGTGGGGGGTGGTTTAACACCCCACCCGACCCCAGGGATCAGATCACCCTACCTACCTCCCCACCCAGGGATCGCCTACCTTGTGCTCCGGGTGGTGGCGGTTCAACTCCGGCGGCTTCAGCACTGGCTGTGGCTGCTGGCTTCAGCACTAATAGGCCTTCCGGGGAAACCCGGAAGTTCACTGGAAGGCCTAGTAGCACTGAAGCCAGCAGCCACAGCCAGCGCTGAAGCCACTGGAGTCGGACTGCCGCCCGGAGCGCAAGGTAGGCGATCCCTGGGTGGGGAGGTAGGGTGATCCCTGGGGTGGGGTGTGTGTTAAACCACCCCCCAGCCCAGGGATCACCCTAGTACAACCGTACCTACCTGCTGGTGTGGGCTCTGGGTCGCTGGCGGCGACCCGGAGCCTGCAGTGACTTCGGGGGAATTTTTTTTTTTAAAAAGCCAGGCTGGGCAGGGTGAGTGGGGGGTGTCCCCCCCTTCCACCCATGCAGCCTGGACTGGGGAGGGAAAGTGGGGGGGGTTGTGTTTTTTTTTTACATTGCGGCCATTCATTTGAATGGCCGCAATGTAAAAAAATCCGGTACGGGGAATCTGGTAAACAGGCCAGATTACCGGGTTTAATCCAATACTGCCGGTACACCAAATACCGGCAGTATCGGATACTGGAAGATCTGGAATTCCCACCCCTAATATTATATGCCTCTATATAAATCTGTGGTGCAACCGCACCTTGAATATTGTGTGCAGTTCTGGTCGCCGCATCTCAAAAAAGACATAGAAAAGGTGCAGAGAATGGGAACAAGTGTGGAACGGCTCCTGTACAAAGAGAAGCTTGATAGGATAGGGATCTTTAGCTTGGAGAAGAGACGACTGAGGGCCTTTAAAACAAGCGGGATTTCTCCCACAGTTTAAACCTGCAACTCCTGGAAACCTCTGCGGAAGGGGTTGGGGTGGGGGTGGGCTTTAGATGTTCCTCTGTGAACCAGAAGTCACCCAGGCACCATTAGAAACAGCGATGCTAGGCGACTCCTGGGTGTTTTGAGACGCAGCATAGATAAGACCTCGATTATCGGGGTCTTATCAATGCCGCACCTCAAAAGACCCGGGAGATGCCTGGCGTTGCTGTTTCTAATGGTGCCCGGGCAACTTCCAGTTCACGGAGGAGCGTCTAAAGCCCACCCCCATGGAGATTTCCAGGAGTCACAGGTTTAAACTGCGGGAGAAATCCCACTTGTTTAAAAAGGCCCTGAGAGGGGAATATGATAGAAGTTTATAAAATCATGAGTGGTTTGGAATGAGTCAATAGAGAGCGGTTTTCTACCTTCTCAAACAGTACTAGAATTAGGGGACACTCTATGAAACTAACTGGTGGCAGATTTAAAACAAATAAGGATTCAATAAGTTCTTGGAGAGTAGGTCTATTAACAGCTATTCACCAAGTATTAGGGGACATAACTTCTTACTTTTTGTAGGTGGGAGTGGACAACACAGAATGGATTGGCCATTGTGGTCTAATTAGGTACTTCTTCCAAGCAACTGAGATTAGCCATTGTTGGAGACAGGACGCTTGGTATGAGCCAGTATGGCACTACTTATGTTCTTATTACTGGCTGCGACTGTCTTCTGCCCTTTCCTTTACACGATATAAAGAAAACACTGGCCCATGGTAAACCAGAGATTTTTAGCCCAGAGATCAACCCATCTCTGTCCATCCAAATGAGGTCTAAATAGTTATTGTGTGTTGGTCACACATGTTTTTGCCAGAGAATTACCATCACTCATTTTTAGTAACTCCAAGAATGTTTTGCTATTGGCTGCACAAGGCCTCCAGCATATGTCTTTCAGACTGAAGCCCACCATTGATTTTTGCACTGTAGGCAAGTGGTTAAGGAATAACCCGTCCAAGTTTCCTTTGCTGGGTGGTAGCAGAACTCTTCCATCAGCCCTCGTGCTTTGTTAGTTAGAACCCTGGTCCATAGACATTCAACAGCCTGCAGTTCTGAGTTATCAATAACCCTGAAAAAGGTAATACTTTCTTTCATGTTAAGCATTGGCACCCTGTATTCCTTTGCCCAGTCTGTCTTTTCTGAAAGGGCTATAGCAGCTGATGTTAATAGTCCAGTCATATGATACAACCCAACAGCTTTCAGTGATATCAGTTACCCTGTTCCACTGTGATGGAGGATGCAGGTAACTGCAAAGGTGACTGTCATGCTGTCTGAGTAGAAGGGGGGGTTGGTGCGGCAAACTGAGCAGAGTGGGATAAGCAGGAGGATTGTGCCCACAATAGCTCCCTGACGGAGGACGAGCTAGCTACAATGTAGGACAGGAATAATATGGAGTTGGACTTTGGGACCTGGGTGGAGAAGGAGATCCAATGCTTCCAGCAGCGGTTGTGGAGCTTCGTGGATCAAGAGATCTGGGGTTTCAGAGAATGGTTGTGGGGCGGTGTGAGAGATGCTGGCCAAGTCAAGGCCAGGTACTTTGGGAGGCACCCCCATGAAGCCACCCCAGTGGAGCAGGGGCTGCTTTTGCCAGGACAGCAGTCTCCAGCAAGCTCGTGATCTCTGGCAGCTCCAACACCAACCCAGGAGCAATGCTGGAGAGAGATCTGGCAGTGGATAACTGAATTGGGACCCCTGAAAAGGGACAGCACCCCAAAGGCCTGTCACACCTGTGGATGCTTGGGACATCTATGGAGGACTTGTCCCTCACACAGACTGGACACTTTGGGGGACTCTGGGTGTCCAGAGATGGGGGGTTTCTGGCCCAGAGTAAGTGTGACCAAAGAAAACAAGGGAGAAAGATGTATATAGTAGCACACAAACAGCCAAAACAACTAGCTACTATGAGAGAAGCACAAAGATATATCCTGAACCAAAATGTATAAACATGTATCAGTCTTATAATATACATTATATACAAGAAGAAAAAGAATACAACAAGAACCATATCAGGAATACACGGTCCGGCTAAACTGTGGGTGAAAACAGACATGATGTTAACGCTGCTTTAACACCGCTTTAACATTTCTTATACATGTTGCAGGGCTGTATTGGTTCCCTATGCAGCCCTGCAACATGCATAAGACATTTTAAAGTGGAGTTAGCATCATGTCTGTTTTCACCCTGTAAAACCCAACACTTCTCTCATTGTAGCCAGTGGGGGTTTTTTGTGCATTTTTCAGAGTAGTGTCTACAGGATCAGAGTAGGGCTGTAGCGGAATGTCGCAGTGGTAGCTATTTCCGCTGGAAACAGCGTTTCCGCAATTAGTGGTACGCCGTGGCAGAGGCTTTCATTCTGCTAGTTTCATTCTGCTACTTCTGCAGTTCTGCTCATTTCATTCCGCTACTTCCACAGGCTTCGCAAAATAGTGGAAACATGACATTTTCGCCACTTCCGCCATTCTGCCAGTGCCACAAAATAGCGGAACAGTGGTTTTCCGACAGTTTCCGCAATTTTTCCACAATTCCGCAATTTGCAGAATGCCGGCAGAATTAGTGGAATATCCGCAGAAAAGCCGCGGTGTGGCGCGGGCAATTCTGAAATGGCAGAATGGAATCACGGTGCGGTAACAGCTACTGCCGCATCAGCCCTAGATCAGAGACCCTGGGGAAGGGATGGCACCCCAAAGGCCTGTCACACCTGTGGATGCTTGGGACATCTATAGAGGGCTTGTCCCTCACACAGACTGGACACTTTGGGGACTCTGGGCATCCAGAGATGAGGGTTTCTGGTAAAGAGTAAGTGTATCAAGGCCCAGGACAGGTATGCTGGAAGTGTCGGCAACCTGGGCAATAGAAAAGAGCATGCCCTATAGGCAAATATAGGGCCAAGGCAAATAGCCCTGTCCTGTTGGGAGGGGTACACTAAAAGTGGGAAGTTTGGAAGGAGAGTCTGCCTCAGAGACAACTGGTATTAGTAGGGAGAAGGCTGTGGAGGCCAGGGACCTTAGTGGGACCAGAAAGCATCAAAAGGGGGAGTTTCAGGAGGGTTGTAGTCCCCCAGCCCCACAGGCCTTTGCAGAGTTGGGCCAGGAGGGTTTAATACCCCAAGCTGTGGTGAACCTCACAAGAATGGCAGAGAGGAGAAGGGAATGCTCACCATGATTACAGGGGATCCAGAGGGAAGTCTGAATTTACTTAGGACTGAGATGCAGGGAACCCCAACTCTGTCAATGGCACTTCAGAAGGAACTGGCATCTAGGACTGACATCACTAATGCTATGATTGACAAAATATTTAGGACCAATGAGAATTTGACGAAGGAGCTTACTGAGCTCCACGAGGCAAAAATGGCAACAGGGTGGTAGTTTGAGAGCCCTGGGAATAGAATGGTGTTAGATGTCATGATATTGAGCACAAGAACCTATACAGGGGTACAGGACATTGAGAGTCCCAGGGCTGGGAGCTGGGAAAGGCAGGGCAAGACACCCCATCCCCCACCCCATCTTATTTGGAGATTGGGCTATAGGGGAAAAGCCCAAAAGAGGTCTAAGGTGCTAAGAGGTCACAGGTTTAAGGAGGGCTGAAGGAAGCTCCTCTAGGGACCCACTGAAGATATTGAAAAGAGTCTGATTTATGAACAAGGAACTAAGTAAATAAGTGGGGGAAGGGGGGCAGTGATGTAAGGAGAGCCCAGAGGAGGCTCCTCCAGGGAGCTATGGAGGAAAGAACTAAGCGAATAAGGTTAGGTTTATGGGATCAGGGGGGATGGACGAGCCAGTATCCTAAATAGATTTATGGGTGTCTGGTACCCTAAATAGGTTTATGGAGTTACAGGGGGGCAAACGACTCACGAGCTGGTACCCTAAATATGGTTATTAGATAGGAAGTGGGTTATTGGCCCTTTAAGGGGAGTAGAACCAGCATGGGAGGTTCAGGTGCTACTGAGGCCCAGATACCAAAGGGAAGCAGGATAGCTCCCAAAATGCCTCACACCTGGGTTTGGGTGTGGCTAGGTCAGCCCAGAGCCAAAGGAACTGAGCTAGGCTCAGTTAGGCAGGGAGAAAGGAGGGTGTTTTTAAACGAGCAAGGCAGGGGTTTTTGTGACCACAGCAGGTGTGTTTTAGACATAACGCTGTTCAGTGTTCTGTAACACAGTGACCTGTTGTTACAGTGTTTAGACATACGGTCAAGACAGTGTTCACCCCAAACACTGGTAGTAAATGAACAACTGCCAGGTCTTGACAGTTTAATCAGTGTTTGGGGTGAACCCTGTGTTGATGGTAACGGTAGGACAGTGTGTTACAGAACACGGAACAGCGTTGTGTCTAGAGACACCCCTAGGACTGTTCCATGGAGCGCCCAGGCAGGTGGAGTGTGTGGGAAGTGATTCTCATGGGCAGCTCCCAGTGTGGCTACTGCAGCCACAGAGAAACCTGCCGCCCGTGCTCTCCCCCTGCCATGGACCGTAGGGGTGGGGGAAGCGTGCCTGGCTGGCCTTGGTCAGTGACATGTCCTGGGCAGCGTGCTATCTGGTCTCACCCATTGTGTCCTGTGGCAGGGGCCATGTGCGTTTTGCTGTCCCATTTACTGGGCAGGGGGGGGGGAGTATTGCTGCTTTGTGTCCCCCCTGGCACAACTTTTTTGCCCTGTGACCCCCTGCTGCCTTCCTCTTTTTCTGTGAACTGCCCGTGCTGTTGCGAGGGGGTTTGGGTTACTTGGCACCCAACTGTCTTGCCGGAGTCTGGTGGCTCAGACGCTGCTACTGTTGCTATGCTGTGCCTTGCCCCCTGTCCCTCCTCCTCTGCCCGTCCTATGTCTTTTTGTATATGGGCAGTGATGTTTGCTATTGCTTCATTTGCCCTCAGTCGGCCATGTTGCCACATCATGCTTCAGGGCGTGGTTTAGTCTCTGATCAGTGTAGCGGCTGCCCGTGTGACCAGTGAGCATTTTTGATGGGTATTATTATTATTATTATTATTATTATTAATAACAAATATTTATATAGCGCAAGCAGTGTACCTGGCACTTTACAAGGTAATAAAATAGACATGGTCCCTGCCCCTAGGGCTTACAATCTGAGAGACAGGAGCTGGGGGAGAGACATAGGAAGGGGAACAGAGGGAGAGACAAGGGGTCTAACATTCATGAAGATG
>QEPC01001126.1:667743-706587 GCA_003113815.1 Sphenodon punctatus
TGAAGTGGTGTTAAAGCAGAGTTAAGTGCATGCCTGTTTTCACCCTATGTTTCTCAGCCTGTAAAATGGGAATGTATGTATTCCTGTATTTCCTTATGTTCCTTTTCCATCCTAGATTGTAAGCACCCTGGGGCAGAGACCATTCTCTAATTACAGCTCTTCAGCACCAGACATATTACTGATTAAGGCTGTAAATGGGGTCAAGTATTTGCATTTGTTTCTGTTTTTGTGTTTTTAGCATTTGCATTTATTTGTATTTATATCTTTGTGTTGTTCACTGGTTTTCTCCATTGTTGCCAGTGTGGCAAATGCAGTGAACAACACAGGTTTCTGCGTATGTATGGGTTATTTTGGTACAGAAGTGCAGTGAAGCTCTGTCAGTTTGACAGGTCTATAAGGGAAGGAAAATGCAGTCAAAACTGTTGCTAAGTCTGCTACCAGTCTAAAAAGGGGAGCGCTGGTTTGGGAGAGGGTGGAGACTACGGCTAGCCTAGTGGGGAGATTGTTAACTTGGGGAGGGTGGAATGGGGCATGGATCTGGCTCAGGGGGCTCGCTAGCTTGAGGAAGAGTAATGGAAAGCATCTGTGGGCTGGGCGTGGCTGGACAGAGAGAAAAGCTGAGTCAGAGCTCAGTCTAGAGGAGGCTGCTGATGAGGCAACAGCTCCAGTAATGGCTGGGAGCTACATTAAGGCCTGAGGTGCTGGAGAGAAAGCTCTGCCTAAAGTCTAGAAGTTTCCACAACTGGGTTGCAGAGGTGAAGCCATACGAGCCAGGAGGGCCCAATCCCCCGGAGTGGGAAATTACAGCAGCTGTGCTTCAGTTCCAGTGCAGAGAGCAGGGCAGACAGTCAGTTTCCTTGTGGGAACATTGGGTGGGTGGGCCATGGTCAGCCATCCCGCCACACCCCAGGGCAGGCTGCGGCGCTGGGCACACACACAGGCACCGCCTTACCCACCCTCCCCTGGCTCACTCATTATCCTGGCCTGATTGTGACATGGCCATGCAGGAACGGCATCAGTGCCCACCGCTCAAAGCCCTGTGGCAGACCTTGCCATGGGGCAGGTCAGACAGGGACCGGGCCCATGAGAAATGGCACACTACCTTGAGTTGGGCAGCCTTACCCTACTTGAGATCCAGTGTGGTGAGTGGATAAGGTGCTGGACTTGGACCTGGGAAACTAGGGTTCAAATCCTGCCCTAGCCATGAACTCACTGGGTGGCCTTGGGCAAGTCGCAACTTCTCAGCCTCAGTTCCCCATCTATAAAATGGGAATATGTCTGTCTTTCCCCACGTTCCCCTCACCCGTGTCCATCTTAGATGGTAAGCTCACTGGGCAGGGACCTAAATGTGTGATTGTAAAGCGCTGCATATGCCTAGTAGCACTATAGACATGATTAGTAAGGGGTGGGAAACCGGTAAAATCCGGTATCGAATAATGCCGGTACCGGGCGTACCGGCATTATCGGATTCGACCCGGTAATCCGGACCGGGTACCGGATTCCGGGGTACCGGATTTTTTTTGCATTGCAGCCATTTAAAAATGGCTGCAATGTAAAAAAACTGCCCCAGCAAAAAAGTTTTTTTTAAAAAAAACCCTCCCCGAGTCCAGGCTGCGCGGGTGGAAGGGGGGACACCCCCCACCCACCCTGCCCAGCCTGGATTTTTGTTTTAAAAAAAAGAGTAAAGAAAAGACCCAGAGGCGAGGCGAGGCGAGCCCACCCCCCAGCACCAGCGGCCGCGGCGTCCCCGCAGCCGCCGGTAAGTATGACCCGATCCCTGGGGGGGGGGTTTAACACCCCCCCCAGGGATCACCCCTACTAAAGGTCAGTGCGCTTACCTTTGGGAGCTCCGGCGGCGGCGGGCGGTCCGGCGGCCTCAGCGCCGGCTGTGGCTGCCGGCGTCAGGACGCTCTAGGCCTTCCGGGGAACTTCCGGGTTTCCCCGGAAGGCCTAGAGCGTCCTGACGCCGGCAGCCACAGCCGGCGCTGAGGCCGCCGGACCGCCCGCCGCCGCCGGAGCTCCCAAAGGTAAGCGCACTGACCTTTAGTAGGGGTGATCCCTGGGGGGGGTGTTAAACACCCCCCCCAGGGATCGGGTCATACTTACCGGCGGCTGCGGGGACGCCGCGGCCGCTGGTGCTGGGGGGTGGGCTCGCCTCGCCTCTCCTCTGGGTCTTTTCTTTACTCTTTTTTAAAACAAAAATCCAGGCTGGGCAGGGTGGGTGGGGGGTGTCCCCCCTTCCACCCGCGCAGCCTGGGAGGGGGAGGGGGAGGGAATTAATTTATTTCATTGGTTTCAATGGGGACACAGCGCCCCAATGAAATAAATCCGGTACCGGCATACCGGATTTAATCCGGGAATCCGGTTTTCGCAGAACCGGTAACCGGTAAATCCGGTAGCCGGTAATGGGCCCGGGGTCCCACCACTACTAACTAGTAGTAGTGGTCCTTGGCCTTTATTCCGAGGACACAGGGTGTAGAAGCCAGCTGCCTGCCCCACCATGGGGTGAACATCTGGTGGTGAGCATGATGCACTGGCTCTTCTTGTCACAAGAGCCACTGCATCATGTGACAACAGTTCCCAAATTGGGGTAAGGCTGCCCTACTCGAGATAATGTCTCATGTGGCTGTACACAATGACCAAAAAATGGTGTGGGATCCCTGGAAACTGACAAAGTACTGATGGACACTCATGAGCACTCCCAAAAGGTCAGTATTTCCCTTCAGAAAGAGAACACTTGCTCTTGTCTCACCCTAACTGTGTGCCTCTACATGGCATGCTTGCCACCATTTCAGCTGCTTAATATGGGGCATTATGGCCACTTTCAGACCTGCCCCCTCCCCCCGCGCATATTTTGGCTGCAGGAGGGAATGCACAAGCCAGGGTATGTGTGGTTGTTCAGCCGGTCTGAAAGCCCCCCTGCGCAGCTTTGCTGGTAAACACACACAGAGACACACAGATTTCCTGCTCTGTATCTCTCCGTGTTTGCGCTCGCTGGCAAAGCCGCACGCAGGGGCTTTCATTCCAGCTGAACCCTGCGCATATCCTGGCTTGCGCATTCCCTCCCACAGTCAAAATATGTGCCGGGGGAGGGAGGGGAGTGGGGGACAGGTCTGAAAGTGGCCCAAGTCACACAAACTTGGGAGGTAACTGTGGAGGGAACAGGGGTTTGCTGAAGTTTGTTCTCTAGGACAAATTTGGGGAACTCCTTAGGCAATGTCTGTTCACTGAGCTTGTTAGTCTCAACTAGGGCTGATGTGGCAGCAGCTGTTACCACGCCGCAATTCCATTCCGTCATTTTGGAATTCCCCGCGCCACACCACGACTTTTCTGCAGACATTCCGCTAATTCCGCCGGCATTCTGCAAATTGTGGAATTGGGGAAAAATTGCAGAAACTGTCGGAAAACCACTGTTCCGCTATTTTGTGGCACTGGCGGAAAGGCGGAAGTAGCGAAAATGTCATGTTTCCGCTATTTTGCAAAGCCTGTGGAAGCAGCGGAATGAAATTAGCGGAACTGTGGAAGTAGCGGAATGAAACTAGCGGAATGAATGCCTCTGCCACGCCGTACCACTAATTGCGGAAACGCTGTTTCCGGTGGAAATTGTTACCGCTGCGACATTCCGCTACAGCCCTAGTCTCAACAGTGGGCCAGTTTCAACAAGGGACTTTTCTTTGTGCTTGTCAATTTCACCAGCAAGGAGGATTGCCTTGTAGCAGGAAGGTGGGCCTGGTCAGTTTTACCAGTGGAGAGGTCAAGGATGCCTTGCAGTGGGGAGGATTTCCTGGTCAGTTTTACCAAACGGGAGGATTGCCTTAGAGCAGAAAGCTCCAAGCTTCACTTATGTATGTCCCACCCCATGGGTTCTCCTGTTAGTCTGAGTCCATCGGGTGGCAGCATAAACACAGAACAGCGTGAATTTATTATTATTATTAATTATTATTATTATTATTATTATTATTATTAACAAACATTTATATAGCGCCAGCAGTGTACCTGGCACTTTACAAAGTAATAAAATAGACACGGTCCCTGCCCCTAGGGCTTACAATCTGAGAGACAGGAGCTGGGGGAGAGACTTAGGAAGGGGAACAGAGGGAGAGACAAGGGGTCTAACATTCATGAAGATGCGAGGTCTCAAGTGCACGTACTTGGCTTGGTTACGATGAGAATGACAGCAGGCAGGTCCATGTTGCAAGGATAAGGGTAAACCGATCGTAGGTATAGGAATAGTGGCTCAGCAGGATAAAGAGTCAGACAGAGCAGAGCGAAAGAGGTGAGTTTTAAGGAGAGATTTGAAGGTATGAAGGGAGGGGGCAAGGCGGATGTGGACAGGGAGGGAGTTCCAGGCATGGGGGGCAGCAAGTGAGAAGGGACGAAGGCGCTTAGGGGAGCAGGGAAGGCGTGGAAGGGTGAGAGAAGGGACAGAGGAGGAGCGAAGTGCACGGGCTGGAGTATGGAGGGCGATAAGTGCAGAGAGGTAGCGGGGAGCAAGGTTGTGAATGATTGTTCATGCCGCTCTACCATGGGATGACATTACCCAGGGTAGCACGGGACTGATTTCCCCATAGTTAACATAATGTGTAGACCCGCGACCCATTGGTTAGCTAAGACATCTGTATTCCAACACTTGGGAACTTCTTCTCTTTCTTATGCTGAGTGCAGCTGCATAGTTAATGGAGCTTTGCAGGGATTCAGTGGCCCTTTGCAAATGGGCTGGAAGGAACTGTGATGTGTGTGTGTGTGTGGGGGGGAATGGGTGTGCGCCGCGGCGGGTGTGCAGCCCGTCACACAGACGCACAACCATCTTCTCCACCGATCTTCATGCTCCATTTTGTCCAATGCCTCCAGTGCGGGGGTTTGGTGGAAATGGGTGGAGCGCGGGAGCATGCATGCACCCCACCCACCTCCACCGGAGGTCACATGGACACCCACCCAGTTGCACACATGGGCGGGGCAGGGGATGGCGTCTCATGTGAAAAGGGCCAGTGTCTTCATGTATGAAGAAAACAACACATCCTTCACAAAACTACAGTAATTACTTTTGGAGAATGTATGAATTAAAATGAATCTCATCACACTTTGATTTATTTATCTATTTTGTCCTGAATGATCTCAGTAATGGAATAGAATAACCAAGATTCATCAAACTTCTTCTCATGTTCTATGAGATTGCCAACTGTCCTCTTAAAGCCTCAACTGTTCAAATTGCAAAAATCTCAGCTTTCATTTAAAGAAGTTTCTAGCTCGCTTATGTGTACCAGGAAGCTTAAAAATGTGACTACAATGGAATCAAAGACTCAGACATACTAAAAGACAAATTTGTTTCAAAGTTTTTTTTGTTTTTTTAAAATCTAATGAATTTTAGCCCAGTCTCATGATTTTGGGATGACGGACTCATACTACATACATTTAGATTTAATTGAACTAATGTGCACCTTTGAATACATTTTTAGAAATAATACTAATTTTTGCTGTTTTTGTACTTGAACCTTTTTCTTTAGCAAGTCTAGCATCTAATCTTCTCCATAAACTTCTAGAGAATTTCACAAAGATTCACTTTGTTTCAAAATGGTACCATCTCCGGTTCTCTGTGAATCTGAGACACTATTGCAAGGATAGCTACTAGTCACCACTTCCGTGGTGGTGGTGAGTGCATGGAGGCTGCTGGCATGGCCACGGTGGCCACCAGGGGAGCTGCCCATTTAGAATCACTCCCCACCCACTCCATTGAAGTGGCTGCTCCACAGCTGTGCCACGCCCCCCCCCCGAAAGCCTTGCTTGTTTAAACACTCACAGCTGATTGCCCACATTCTCTCACTCAATGACCTTATCCCTCACTGTACGGCTGTTTCCAGCCCTTCTTCCTCAAGCCAGCGTGTCTTCACTATCTGGTGATTTGATCCATTTTGCACATCTGACTGGCTTCTTTGATTCATACTTTATAAAAACCAAGCTGATTGCCACTGTGTGGTTTATTGATTAATCGCACCTACTATCCAGTCTTCGTGACACTTGCCAAACCCCAACAGAGCATGCATCTATGAGGAGAAAAAGTGACAGAGAGAGTGTGTTTGGTGTGTTGGTCCCAAAAATAGGTTGTAGAGACAAAGTAGTGTAGAGATAGCTTTTATTGGACCAACTTAGGTTGGTGGAGGATTGCAAGCTTCCGGACCTCACAGGATCCTTTGTCAGGCAAGTCAGAAATCCAAGCTTGGATTTCCAAGATATCCAATAAAAAATATCTCTACACTACTTTGTCTCTACGAGAAAAAGTGAGGATTAAATATGTGTGAGCTAACCCCGTGCAAGGTATAGAGCACAGAATTGGTCTGATTTAATTCACAAATGGAACCTGAAGATTTGTTTCTGTTAACAAATATTAACATTAAAATTTAACAGCTAGAGTATCTTTCAACAACTTTTGGCTTAATTATGTTTGCTTAGTTTGACTGTTTAACAAAAACAAAATTCAGGTTGAATTAATTTGTCGAGCAGTTAAGCAATCAAACTGGAATGCTGACCTCTCACGGAGAGTTTTTCATCCAGTCAAATATCACACTCTGCACCTAATGACCTCCACCGACCATGCACAAGTTACAAAATCGGTGAGTGACAGAATAGGGAATAGCAAACTGCAAATTAATGAATTAGAAAATATCAGATAAATAATTTCACAAAAATGCTGACACTCCCCTTGCTAACTTCACTCTCAAAATTTCCTAATGGGAACCGGACCATGAATTTGAATTCAGATAGTGTAACTGTGATGTGTTCAGCCTTAATACAAAATTTAAACTCGCTAACTCATCTGCAGGAGGGTTTTGGCCGTATCTTCTCCCGTTGTATCCTATATTAGTATCACTTCTCCTCTACTGGCCCCTCCTTCTTTTATCAACACATCTCTATTGTCACAGACCCTTGCTGCCCAAGAGGCAGAGGCAGATATTTTACACACTGGGGGATAGTGTGTTGAAGGAAGCTTTAGGAATCTGTCAACTTTAATCTGTCATTGTTTGGGAGTTCAATGTGTTTTCTGTGTAAGACTCCGTTATTCCGAATTGTATTGAATTTGAAATGTTCTGTGAGCCATGGAGTAGAAGGAGGACAGAAGTTCAGCTTTGTTGTTGTTTTAGCCAATCGACTATGCACAGACGGCTTATTATATGCATCTAAACTGTAATCTACATATTTGCTTTGGTGTGGGGTTTCTTAGCACCCCTTTGTACCATCCTGCTGGCTGGCGTACAGGCTTAGAGCTCCTTGGCATCAAGCCCAGCGTTTCAGGCAGAGAGCTGAACAGGCGGCTGTCTCTCCATTTGGCAGGGTCTTGATATAGGAAGTGCTTGGGATAGCGATTTATGTGGCTAATCTGCTTGCTGGGCTGATTTGATACCAATTCATTTTGTTATTAATTAAATTTTATCTTGT
Organism: Sphenodon punctatus; assembly: GCA_003113815.1. Taxonomy (NCBI): domain Eukaryota; kingdom Metazoa; phylum Chordata; class Lepidosauria; order Sphenodontia; family Sphenodontidae; genus Sphenodon; species Sphenodon punctatus. Next base: position 675,175 of record QEPC01001126.1, read on the forward strand.
TTAATTATTTCCTTTTTCCTTTTTAGCCTGGGCTCGTAAGGAAAGAAAGGTTATGCAATCATGCTGTGTGTGTGGCCGTTTTTACACGGCGCCGCCAGGTGGGGGGGGTGCATGGGTGCGCCGGTGCGTGTGCGGTGGGTGGGCAGGGCGTGCACACAGCCATGCTCGCATCCCCACTCACCCCCCACTCATCCCCATGCACAGAGCAGCCTCCGTTTCCCCCAGTTGCTCCATGCATGGGGCAAGAGCGGGGGGTGAGTGTGGATGCATGCTAGGCAGGAGTGCACACGCACCCCCACTCACTGAGCACGCTGTGTCCTTCACACGGGCCTCTACCACTCATGAACACACAGATTTGTGTGTGTTCATGAGTGGGAGAGGCCCGTGTAAAAAGGGCCTGTGTGTGTATGAATGATTAGGGATCCTTTAAATAACTTTTGGTCCCACAGGCTGATTCCAACCAAATCTGGTAGAGGGGGAAAATGGGGCAATAGGGACTCCAACGTTTGTAACAATCATGCATCAAGGAGGGAATGGAGGGGTGATATAGCTGCTTTTGTATTTGAAAAATCCCATTGACTTATACTGAGCATTGACTCCTTACGGAGCCCAGCTTCATTAATCAAGGTACTTGCTGCCTGGTTCTAGCTGTTTATTATTTAATTAATAAAACACATAAAATGGGAGCCAGTGTAACCGGGGAGACCAGGGTTCAAATCCCATCCCAAATCAACTCACTAGGTGGCCTTGGGCAAGTCACTATCTCTTAGCCTCAGTTCCCTATCTGTAAAATAATAACAATAATTTAATTTATTTATTTATTTATTTCTCTGCATTTATTAGCCGCCCCCTCATGCCTACGGCATCTCGGGGTGGCTTACAATACCAGAAAAACACAAATACATTTTATTTATACAGCCCGCCCCCCCACTCCATCATATAGTGCTCAAAGCATTTTACAACATTTAAAATACGGCAAAAGATTATATATAAAAAATCAATTTGTACATCTACAGTTGCCATCTTTCTCAATGGTGAGTAGAAGTCATAGATTATCCTTGTAGCATCATCCACATGTACCTGGTACTTCATGGACACCAGTCCTAAAACCACTTACTCTGGAGCAGTCTGACTACACTCCCCAGCGGCATAGGCCAGCAAAGCTATGGTGGGCCTGGGCTCATATTCCAGTTATGGGCCCCCCTAAGGGCAAGGTGGAGGCCCCCCCCTAAGATCTTCTTGCCTTCTGATGTAACTGTAAGATCTGGCTCGTCTGCCAGGCATTTGCGGAGGGCGGGGGGGGGGGGGGGNNNGGGGGGGGGGGGAGAAGGAGGGAGGAGGGTTGGCTGGCTTGAGGGGGAAGGGATTTTTATGCACAGGTCAGATTTTACTGTTTAATGTATGTAATTTATATGGTTTTATATTTAGATATTTTTATTGAATCAATTATTTTATACTTATACAGTTGTAAGCCGCCCTGAGTCACTATGTGAGAGGGGCGAGGTAGAAATGGAAAAAATAAAATAATAAAACTAAATAAGGCGTGGCTAAGCGAGTAAGCGCAGTGACCTGCAAGGCCTTTTCCAAACAATTGCTCTCCAAGGCAGGTGGTTCCATCCTGCAAGCACTGTCTGCAGCATCATTCCTTGTTCTCACTGGGTAGTTTTTCATTTAGCTTCCCTAAAATGCATTTTCTTTTACTGTGTCCATTTTATTAGATCATCTAGGTCCTTCTCTAGCAGCAGCAAGTCCTCTCCATTGATTAACACATCCCAGTCTTAGCTGCAAACGTTATCCGCTTGGGGTTCATATTATCATTAAGACGGGATCAAAATGTGGAATGGTGCTGGACCAAGAACCAGTCTCCATGGGACTCTTCCACAAACAGGGAGGACTCACTGATATTTCCCTGTTAACAATAGCATTTTGAGATCACTAACCTACAGAATGCGAGCCCTGTCAATTCCATATAACACAAGATTTTTTAAATCACAGTATCATGTGTCATGGAGGGGTGAGTAAAATGCAACACAGCTACCTTTGTCAACTTGACCTGTAGTTTTGTCAAAAATAAGAGTTTGTTTTTAACAAGACCTATTTTCTGTGAAACCATGTCAGCTAGCATTAATTATATATTTGGCTTCTAATTGCTGATTGCTAGAGTCCTGAATTAATCATTCCATGATTTTTCTCACAAATGAAGTTAGCTGGCTCCATAGTTTCCTGATACATTCTTTTAAAAATATTGGCAACGTATTGGCTTTGAAGCATCCCTGTTTTCCCTAGATTTGTTAAAAATTAACATTAGCAGTTCAGAAAGCTCATCAACTAGTGCCGTGAAGGTTCCTGGGTGTAAGTTATCTGGCCCTGCTGATTTCTAAATGCTTAATTTGAGCAGGTGCCGCTTCATATCTTTCTTGGTTATGGATGGTAAACTTTCCGTTCCATTGACAAAATCACATGGGATGGATATGCAGAACAGAAATATCTGCCAAGTGAGCACTTCTGTCTCTTCTGCGTCATGATTCGCAAGTCGAGCTACTGAATCTAACAATGGATCTATTCCAGAGCTAGGATTCTTTTCGTTCCCAGTGTGCAGGAAAGATTAGTGACTTTCACTCTTGGGAAAGACAAAGTTTATGGTGTTGTGCGCATCTGTGTGGATATGCAAATCAGCCCATTCTTATTTGCCTAAAATGCCACACATCAGGCTGTATGAAATTTGGCCGCTACGTAAGCTGAGTAGACGGAGTGTCTTGTCTTAAATCTCGTTGGACCTTGGGTCGTTCTTACAGCTCTTTCCTGAGCTCTCTCCAACTCTTTGACATACTTTTGGAGTGTGGCTACAATATGCCAAAATATCATCAGTGTCAAACGCAGAGGTAAGATCACTGCTCTGCTCCTACTCAGTGTCCACTGCTGTGCTTATATATTTCTGGTGGGGTGCTTTGCTTTCACATGATGATCCACCTGTAGCAAGGGCATGTTGTGGCATCTCGCTGAGGTTTCAGACATACACCAGTAGGGGTGGCACTGGCAGCCCCCCCCCCCCATAGTGTTTATCCACAGCACACCCAGCCTCTCCTCTACATGGTCAAGGGCTGCTGTGGTCAGACCCAGAGGAGGCTGGGATCAGTGCAGTAACCCCCTTACCCACCTGCCTGCCGCAATCCAAGACTAAGGGGGAGACTAGTAAAAAATCTACTGCTAAGCATCCAATTGTCTTTTTGCTGCCAAACATCTGGCTATTAGCATCAGTTCTATGATTCTATCAAAACCAGGCTGGACAAGCATCTGATCACAATGGCGTAAGCAAAGAATATCCTGCCTTAGAGCAGGGGCTTGGACTAGATGAATCCCGAGGTCTCTTCCAACCCTACAATTCTATGAGTCTATCACCATCAGCAAGCCCCACATTCCTGCAGCAAGGAAGCGGGAGAGTCCCAATATCTCCTCAGCTGCAATGAACCTTTTCACGCTACATTAGCTACATGGGAGCCATACACATGGGCAATTGTTCCAGCTTTCCAAGAGCAAATTACTCCATTTCCAGGAGCAAATGACCCCACGTGAGCATGCAAACAAGGTTTGGGGTCAATAGCAGTATGAGAAAGTACCCAGGATTTTATTTATTTTATTTATTTATTCAAAGCACTTATAGCCCACTCCCTCCTGCTCACAATAGCAGCTAGGGGCGACTCACAACAATGTTTATCATGATGGTGTGATTGCGTGGTTTCACTTGTTCATGTTGAGCCCTCAAGTCTCTTCCTATGTCTCTACTTTTCAGGATAGTTTCCTTCCTCAGCCTTTCCTCTGAAATGACCTTTCATCTGGCTGTATTAAAAGCATGCTGTTTGTCTGCACCATGCACTCAGCAAGTGATCCAGAACACTCCTAAACAAGCGATCTGTCCTCATCATTATTTACCATCGGATCAATCTTTGTATCATCTGCAAGACATAGCGGCAGCCATTCAATGTATTTCTTCCACATCATTACTTAAGATAGCAAACAGTGTTCAGATGAGAACATATCCCTGTGAGACCCTGTTAGAAACACCTTTGATAATAATTCCCCATTGACTGCTCCATATTGAGAGCGAATGGTTAGCACATACTAAACAGGGGCTAAGTATTTTGATTTTTGTTTAGTGCTAGATTTTTAATCAGGTTGTCATGCGGTAGTGAATCAAATGCCTTACAGAAGGTTGAGAAATTACAGCGAGACAGGGTGCAATCCACAAACCACTTACTCCATTGGGTGTTAACAGACATGACGCTGGCCTGTTATGGCCGGCCAGAGCCTAACCAGTGTGTCTGTTAGCAGGCTGTCCGATGTAGACCCCCTACAGCCCCATACCAGGTAAGAGGAGGCCCAGGAACGTGGGCCTGGAAAGGACCAGGCCCACAGTCTGGGTCCAAGGGCCACCCAGGTAGACCATGGCAGGCCATAGAGGTGAGCATGTGCATTTGCACCACCATCCTGTCCCCAGCATGGGGGTCACCATGGCTACCCATTATCGGCAGCCACATCTGCTCATCATGGTGGGGAGCAGGGCACAGCACGAGGACAGCTGGCCTCATGTTGCTTCCCTCCCCCGTCCTGGTCGATCTGCGGGAACGTTTGTTCAGTTTCCTGACGTGACCTAGCCCCGGGCGACCCCCACGGTTCCTGGAATGTGTAGTCGGCATGTGCCTGCACGTATATTAACACCCACTGAAATCCTGTGGGTCCAGAGTTGATCATGGCCACAGCGTCTTTAGCAACCAAACCTATATTTGCCCCCAAAGAACTATTGAAACTTGTTGAAGGCGGGTTGTTATTCCTTTACTAGTGGCAGGTATCATAGCCCCTTGTGACAGACAGCAGGGCTTTGGCAATTCCTGTGCTACTGCTCTTCCACCACTTTCCTCCACAATGCCCCACTTTCTGCATCCCCCCACCCCCATGGAAACAAACCAAACAGACTTTGTTCCACTGTTTGAAAGGGAAGAAGACCGCCCCCCCGCCTCACCCTCCTACCAACTCTGACTGACACTTTCTCCAACAGCTTTTCTCTCTCTCTTTCTCCCCCTCCCCAGCCTTTACTATCTCTTGCCCTTGGGTTCTGTGGCTATAATCAAATCATAACTTTTATTAAATTTGAGATTACTTTTTAATGGAATCAGTTTCTTGCACGGTGCTTTCCCCTCTTGCCCAGCGGCTCAGCCATGCTCGCCAGTTTAGCAGCTTTGCTCTTGATATTGTCTCTTTTCATGACCTAATGGGTGGGAGAGCTGATGAGGCACCTATTCCCTCTTGTGATCTGGAGTGGGCATGTCCCACTGGGGAACCCACCCTAATTGCCAGGTGGTTGCTACCCTGGGTCCAACAAGGGCTCAGCTGTCCCAGATTCATTGGGAGCTGGTTGAAGATTGGTGATGGTGGAGGAAAGTCTCCAGTGCAGGACAAAGCAGGTGGCAGGGATGGCAGGGGTTTAGCCACATTGGAATGGGTCATGAAGGTGGAACTACACCGTAAACTCCCCTTCCATCAGAAGGGGGTACAAGTGTGCCCCCGCCCCCAGAATCATGGGCTCTAGTGTAGCCAATGACACTGCTTTAGGGATGGGCGTTGCGAACGCGATTCGGAAGTACGGAGTTCAGACCAAACTCGTTCTCTTCGGACGACCGAACCTGAACCTGAATCCGAACACGAACTGACCGAACTGAACTCAATTCTGAACGTTGAAATGACCGAACAGTTTGATCAGTTCAGATCGTGTTCGGGTGAGTTTGGGTGGCAAAAACATGTGACTGGAAGGCAAAACGTGACAGGAAGGGGGAGTCAGCTGTGGAGCAGACTTCCAGGCACCAGGGGTGGAGAGACTTGGAGTAGCGGCCAGCCTGCCAAATCACCATCCCTTTTCACCTCAGACCACTGGCTTTGCAGTCTGCGATTGGCCACGGGCTAGGCTGCACGGAGCCAATGGGACTTGTAGTGAGGCGGGCGCAGCAAGAAACAAAACTGATTGCCTCCCCCCTTCCCAACACCTTCTGATCTAGTCACTGTTCCTGAACAGCAGGCGCTTCAGAAAGCTCCCTCTCCCAACAGTTTTTGTTCCTTCCTATTCCTAATCCATTGCCATCCTCCTCCTATTTCACCCATCCAACCCACTTACCTCCATATTATCATTTATTTAGATTATATTAGATAGAGTTAGGTGTTATTTTTTGTTTTTACCCCTCCCTGTGTTCAATCTTCCTTCCTCCCTCCCCCCTCCCTTCAATCCTTTTCCCTCTCCCTCTAATTCCATCCCTGATTCCCTTCCCCTGTTTTAAGTTTTGGATTTATTTAGAGTAGGAATATTATTAGATTGATTTTCATTTCAGTTTTGTACCCCTCCTTGTGTTCTTTGTGTTTCCCCTGTGTAATATTGTATATATAGATATATAGTTATTAGATAGACAGTTACTAGATAGATATACATAGTAGTTAGCTTAGTTATAGAGACAGATAGAGATACAGTGTGTTTGTAGGACAAGGCCTTTGTAGTTAATGATTAGGATATTCCATTTAGTTCAATAGGTTTTAGAATAGTTAATAGCAGTTAGATTTAGTGTGTGTGTGTGTGTATATATATATATAAAGGAACAGCCACTCCAGCCCCAGGACCCACAGTTAGGGTTCTGGGGCCAAGTTACAGGCAGGGAGGGCTAGGGCCAATATGTACCTAGAAGCTGCCACTCTAGTCCCAGGACCCAGTGTCATCGGTCCGGGGCCATAATTCCTCGCACAGAGACCCGGTTTTCCAAAGCATCAAGAAACAGCCACTCCAGCCCCAGGACCCGCCATCGGGGTTCTGGGGCCAAGTTTCAGGGAGGGAGGGCTGCGGCCAATATGTATCTAGAAGCTGCCACTCTAGCCCCAGGACCCACCATCATGGGTCTGGGGCCATCATTTCTTGCACAGAGAGCCTTTTTCCGAACACCCAAACTGAACCGAACATGACTGAACTGAATGGCCGAACCCAAACGCGGTGACCGGACTGAACGGCTGAACCGAACCGGCAAACTGAACTGGACCGAACTGAATGGCCAATATGTATCTAGAAGCTGCCACTCTAGCCCCAGGAACCAGCGTCATCGGTCTGGGGCCATCATTCCTCGCACAGAGAGCCAATTTTCCAAAGCATCAAGAAACAGCCACTACAGCCCCAGGACCCGCCACCAGGGTTCTGGGGCCAAGTTACAGGCAGAGAGGGCTGTGACCAATATCTTTAAGCTTCCACTCTAGTCCCAGGACCCACCATCATGGGTCTGGGGCCATCATTTCTTGCACAGAGAGCCTTTTTCTGAACGCCCGAACCAAACCGAATACGACCGAACCGAATGGCTGAACCCGAACCGTGACCTGTTTGCCCATCCCTACACTGCTTGTCCCTATTATAGCTACACACATGGTAGGCAGGTGAGCTGTGAGGGATTATTATTATTTATTATTATTTAATATTTTTACCCTACCCTTCCCAGCAAAGGCGGCTTACAATATTAACATACATAATACAAATAAAAAATAAACCATAACTACAGAAATATAAGAGACCCCACAAACCCTATGTTATCGCCCACTGATGTGGAGGATGGTCTTAGGACTGTGTGGGCCACCAGTTGTGAATTAGATCCATGCCCATCCTGATTGGTGAAAGCCAGGTGGGAGACATTACGTTAGGAACATTGCTGGCTGAGCTTGTCAAGGCCTTCCATAGGAGGGCAGGATGTCGGACTCCCTTAAGATGGCGATTGTCTGGCCTCTGCTCAAGAAACCATCTTTGCTGGATGACAGAAGTATAGCTGTAAAGTGAAAACTAAAACACCTGAGAAATAACTGCTTTGCTTCCTGTGCTGCCAGTACTGCCAACTCCGACAGAACAGTGGAATACAACAAGGTGGGAAGAGTAAGAGCTCCTGATAGTAAGTAAACTAAACTTAAAGCTTCTTGGAGATGTCGACAGTCATTAGACTGACACATTTCTGTAATGACTTGTGAAACCCATGTCCAAATTGAGTCCATTGTTCTTTGTATCTAGTAGAGCTATGCATTTTTGTTCCCAGGCTCACTGCCTTTTACAGGTGTTGCATAATTTCCTTTTCAGACAAGGACAGAGAGGTCAGAAATAGAGGGGTCAGTTTGTGAGAAGTGGGTGCCAACTGTAGAATCCATGATGTCAAGAGCTTTAACCATCATACTTCTCTGCCTTGTGATTGGTGGCTGAAGGTATCAGTCTAAGAAATGTTCATGGTGATTGATGGCTGCAGATAGCCACCAACGACAATGTATGATTTCTGGAAATAGGTGCCATGATGGTGGCAGAAACCATGAAAACTAAGGAGGGGATTCTCTCTCCTTTCCCCAAAAATGGTGTGGGGAGATCCCCATTCATTCGCTCCTCTATTTACACCCATGGCATGTAAGCTGGGAGAGGTCCCACCAGAAAAGATAATTGAATAATCCTGGCCTAGAAATCCTAGTCATGGATGAGGACTCCATTATTTGTGTACTGTACAGGCACAGAACAAAAAGATGGCATGAGCCTCAAGAAGCTCACAATTGATGAATAAGAGACAACAGATGGATGAAATAAGGAGATGAGCAGAATGCAAAAAAGTAAGAAAAAATGTGGCAATACTAGTCAGAGGCAGCAGTCTCAGCCCACCAGCTTTTTGTTTTTCGGTAGGCATCATGGCAGAATGGAATTTTAAGGAGGGAGTTGAAGGATGGCTATGGGGAGAAGTATCTCCCATGGTTAGAGAGAGAAAAGTCAATATCAGATTCTTAGAGCACGTCTTACCAAGCTATGGGTCATCATGACTCCTGCAGCTGGGATCATGACCCTGATGGATATCAATTATGCTCTCCATGTCTTTTTGCTGTCTGGAATAATGGAATTATATTTAAGTCTCAAAGTGGGGTAATGAAGACAAAATGTTAGAGAACCACTATCCGAGAATCTTCTTACCTGGGCTTTGATTTTCTGGTTGGTTCCCTGAAAAGGAAGGGAGTATCCCATGTCCTATTGTATATGAAAGGCTGCTGGGTGAGAGTGTGCATAGATCTGGGGTGTTCTGCCATCAATATACAGATGACACCCAAATCTATTTATCTTTTTCATCCAACCCAAGTCTTGCAGCTTTGGTGCTTACTCAGTTCCTGGCTACAATTGGGGAATGGATGTGGGTGAACTGACTGAAGCTGAATCCAGACAAGACTGAAGTGATGTTGGTTGGCCAGGGGATCTTGGGGGCATTGGGACAACCATAATTGATGGGCTACAGCCTCCCCTGGTTCCTGAAGTTCATAGTCTTGGAGTGCTCCTGGATCCCGAGCTGTGTCTGGAACATCAGGTCACAGCAGTGGCCAGGACTGCCTTTCACCAACTCCATCTGGTGAGAAGGCTTCATCCCTTTCTTTTAGATACGGATCTGGCCACCATAATCCGTGCCTTATTACCTTGAGGCTAGACTACTGTAATGTGCTCTACTTGGGGCTGTCCTTGAAGGCTGTCTAAGGGCTGCAACTTGTGCAGAACACGGTGGCCCACCTTTTGACAGGGATGGCTTGCCAGGAGCACATAACACCAGGGCTTCAGAGATAGCATTCCAGGCACCATTCAAGGTGCTGGTTTTGACCTATAAAGCACGGGCATAAGCTATCGGGGTACAGTTGTGCCTGGGCCTGGGGTGTAGGCTGGAGCCAGAAGTTAATGGCTGGGTTGGGGTCCAGTGGGGAGTGGGCACATGGTGCCCCCACTCAATGTGGGGCAGCAGCTGAGTGGTGCTAGTGGGAAACTACTTGCAATGCGGCAGGCTGCTAGCACGCGTCTGTCACCCAGGCCAGCTCCTCTCTCCTGCCTTGGTTTGGCGGCGGCTTGGATTCATCGCTCGGAGAGTCAGAGCAGGGAGTGCACCGTCCTTGACTCTGCTGTCTGGGGAGTTCTGTGCAGCTGGTGTTCGTGGAGGATGTTGTCTGGGGAAGCAGTGGAGCAGGAGAAAGGAGATGCTCCCCAAACAGCTGCGCTTGCAGAGGGTGCATTGGTGGCGGCGGCGGCTGCTGCTGGACCAAACTCCTGCTCCCTGTATCCCCCTCCAGCAGGCACCCCTTTGCCCCCCACTCAACCCAACCTCCTGCACCACATCATCTCCCCCTGCAGCCCCTACCCCATCTACACAGACCCTTCCAACTACAACCCCATCTACCACCAGCCAACCCTCCTTTACCCTAGTCCCGCTCATATGCAAGCCCCCACCTCATCTCCCCCAGGCCCTTCCAAGTACAACCCCATCTCCCTCCACCTAACCCTCCTTCACCCAGCCCCTCCCACCTAAGCCCGGGTGCACCCCATCTCCTTCCAGCCAACGCTCCTTCACCCCAGCCCTGCTCATCTGCAACCCCACAACCCATCTTCCCTCATCCAGCCCTCCTGCACCACACTCCCTCCCACCTGAAAACCCTCACTCCATCTGCCTGAGCCCCTCTCACCTAAATCCGAGCAGCCCAGCTTCCCAGCCCCTGCCACCCCCAGCACCTCCTACCTGCACCCCCCACTCCAACTCCCCAGCACCGGCCATCCACCTGCACCCCCCCATTCCAACTCCCCCAGCCCATCCTACCTGTACCCCCGTTCCAACTTCCCCAGCCCCTGGCACCCCCAGCACCTCCTACCTGTACCCCCACTCCAACTCCCCCAGCCCCATTTCCAGCCACGTATGACCAGCCTCGATCGCCGACACGGTCAGTTCACGCCCGGAAATGGATGCGCATCGCCCGCACATGCGCGGATTCGGCAGCAGCATCACGTGTGGAACGGGCTGCCGGCTTTTTTGAGAAACAAGCGCGGGCACCGCCGCGCTCGTCTGAAAACGGCCTGACAGTCTAGTAGCTAAATAACTTGAGGTCTGTGGCACCCCTCCAAATGCAGAGCCCCTCCCCGCCACAGCACATGACTTTAGCTTGCTTCCCCTCCACTGCTCTGTGCTTGCTTGCCTTCTTCTCCCAGCCTGATCCTGGAACGCTCTGCCAACCAGAAAGGGGGACTATATAGAGGCTGGCACTTGGGGAAGCCAAGCCACTAAGGGCCTTATTAGGCTCCCACCTCCTGTCTCTTATTCCCAAGGTCCAGAAGACCCGACCGCCCCAATTCATTGTGCCCGTGCCCCCCCAACTCACCGGAGGTCTGTGGCACCGCACCCCTCCAGATGCAGAGCCTCTGCCTCTCCACACCACATGCCTTCAGGTTGCTTCCCCTCAGTTCCACTCCACATCCTTGCTGCCCCGCGCTCGCTGTGTCCTCCTCCCAAACCTGTACGTTTTAACCATTTTCTAAGAAATTCTCTGGAAAAAGGGCAAAAATCTCTGTTTTTCTCTGGTTTTCCATCCCAAAGAGAAAACTAGGAACCCTGATTATATATAGACCGCCTCAGTCATGTATAATACACCCCACCCCAATCCACTCCTGCTCATTAAATGCCTGACCAAATCAATATATAAATGATGTGAGCCATCCTGCGTCTTAGGAGACAGGGCAAGGTAGAAATCTAAATAAATACATAAACTGGCAATATTCTGGATTTATCCAGGTTGAGTTTGCATCCTGAAATAGTCTCAAAGTTTGAGATAAAATATGAAAGAGCCCAAAGAAACCGTTGTATTAATCACCCAAGGAATATGGCGGCATTCGTGCACTGCACCAGTTTGTGTGCTTCTTGTCTCTTGTATTTCTTGTTGCGTGTAAAGGATGTTCTTGAATCATCTGGGCTAGAGGATCCAGACCAAGGGCAAGGAAAGGTGGTGGCAAGGGGTTGCTTTGCCATGTTCCCCGCTCTGATGGAAATGGACCTTAGAGGACAGGCTGGATTTTGGATTAAGCCATGACTTGCATAGCGTGTAGATAATGCTTCCTAATCCATGTTATGAACTTGTCCTAACTCCACTGACTTCAATTGACAGGTGCAGGCAAGTCTCCCAAGTCAGTTAAATCACAGGCACATGTAATTGCAAGCATGAAAAGAGATGGATGGACTGATAATGTGACCCCAGAGGGAAAAAATGCAAAGGAAAGCAGTGTCCGCCTGTGTCCTTGCGGCTGTTAGAATATATGAAGGCGGCTCCATATGCTTCAACCAGCTCCTTCCTGCTTGAGCGTAGGAATGTCACACTGAATGGCCTCGACTTCCCTGTGCCCATTCCTAAGGGAAATACTGACCTTTCGGGAGTGCCTGTCAGTCTCTGTCGGTACTTCATCAGTTTCCAGTGATTCCACATTTCCCCTGTTTTTTCTCCAGCATTTTTGTCACTTTCCAGGACTTTTTCGCCACTTTCTGGGATTTTTACAACAGTTTTACAGCACTTTTATGGCAATTTCCAGCACTTCCCCAGTACCTAGCTGGCACATTTTTGTCTCCACAGCCCCTTGGGGCTTGGGACTGGCCCATACCAGTCCCGTTCAACTTGCAAAAAATAACAGAAAATGGTAAAAACAGCAGGAAAGTCATAAGTTTCCATGTTCTGCAAATGTTAGCAAATGCCCTGCTTCCGACGGAAGCAGCACTCTCATAGATTTCTCATTTCAGGCCTACTTGCTGGAGGACTCTGTAGAGTCACAATGAACGGTCTGAAACCCAACCAACAGCTTTCTCAGCCTTCAGATTCACAAATGTCTAACATTTTTTTTAAATCTCGAAGGAAAATTCTTCCTTTTTTCAACAGGACCCTTGGAGTCCTCCTTCCTGAATTGGATTTTCTGTGTGTTTCTAGGCCTCAGGTCCCCTGTCTGTACAGTGGAGACAATCGTTTTTCAGTTCTCCCAACCCTGTGCCTGCTCTGCCAATTTAGAGATGGAGACAAAGTGGCTTAGATGATATTTTTTATTGGACCAACTGCTGTTGGTGAGTACACAGGAGTACACTCTTTGAGGCAGAAATTGTTCTTTACCATACAGCTTAGTGTACGTACGTGCCCAGCATGACGGTGCACCAAACTTGCTGTCACCTCTCATCCCTTCTGGAGCACAAACCCATTATAATGACACTGAAGCAATAAGCAGTTAAAACACACACACACACACACACACACGTTTGGCATTGCAGTCCACATTTAACTTAAAATGCAGATAGAAAATTGAGATTTTTGTGTCAGTGCAACACCAAGGACTATTTGAGGAATGTTAAAGAAGCAGTTTTGTTTGACATGGTACACTACGTACCTTACTTCATTATTCTCTCAAAATATAGACGGTTCTAAGGCATTTTGCTAATTATTATTTTTTTTTTAAACAATGCCAGCAGTGTGCTTTGTGCTCTGCAGAGAGCCATCTACAATGTATTTACATGCCAGGATGAAAGATAAAATCTTCAGCAAGTTTTAATTGTTTGTCAGATAAAAGTGTGTGACAAGATTTATTTTTTAAACCACGGGGAAACTACATATTCTCTCACCTCCCTTTACTCAAAGCAGATTTCCAAAAAATAGCAGAAAGAAGTAATGTACTTTTCCTCTCAGATTGGAATGGGCACTTTCAGCATACAAACCATTTTGTGTGTGGGTTAGAGCAGGATGATTCATAATGATATTGTCCTGGAACCTTTCAAGCAAACGTCTAACAAGTTTCTGATATGGCTTACTCTCTAGCGGCTGCCTCACAGATTTACTTAACAAATACATAACTAATTAAAGCAAAGAAGAGTGAGAGATCAAAACAGAAGTCAAACCACAACACTAGTCCTCATTAATAGTTCTTAAAATGCTTTCTTTTCCAGATTTGATTCTTAAACTCAAGTCTAAGGTAAGACTTTAGGTGGAACATGGATCACCTGCATAATTCCAGGTACCTGTAGCCAATAGCAAGCAAGCCACACTCATCTGGACTGCACTCCAGGCAAGACTGAGGTGATGATTGTTGTTGCCTGGCCTTGTCACCTGGAGGGGATTGGGACTCCTGCTGTTGATGGAGTTCGACCCCCTCTGGTCAATCAGGTTCGCAGCCTCAGAGTGCTTCTAGATTACTACAGCGCCTTGCTGCACCTGGATTGTCAGGTTACGGTGGTGGCCAGGAGCACTTTTCACCAACTCCAGATGGGGAGGAGGCTGTGGCCTTTTCTTTCTGATTTGGATCTGTCCACCATCATCTCTGCTTCCATCACCTCGAGGCTAGATTACTGAAATGCGCTCTACATGGGGCTGCCCTTGATGACTGTTCAGAAGCTGCAGCTGGTGCAGAATGCAGTGGCCTGGCTCCTTTCGAGGGCGGGGTGCTGGGAGCACATTATACTGGTGCTCTGAAGTCTGCACTGATTTAGCTTTCCCAGGCACAATTCAAGGTGCTGGTTTTGACCATTAAAGCGCTGAATGGTCAGGGCCTCACATATCTGAGCGATCGCTTGTCCTTCCATGTCCCATTGCAGCCCCTGCGATCGGTCAGCTGGGCCCCCCTGTGTGGGTACCATCTGTTAGTCTTTTTCATACAACGATGGCTCGCAGGGAGGCATTCTCAGTTGCTGCTCCAGCGCTATGGAACTCCCTTCCTCTGGAGGTTCACTTCAGCCTGAGCATCTTCTGGAGGCAGGGTAAGACTCTTTTGTTTGAAAAGGCATTTGGGGGGCAGGGGTAGGGGTGGGATTTGGTGGGTGGTTTTGGTATTACAGGGGGTTGGCTGGGTTTTGTGTTGGATTGTTGGAGGGTTGGGTTTGGTAGTTTTTAAAATAATTTTTTGTATTAGATTTTAATGTTTTTTATCTTCTGTGAGACACCCTGAGCCTCTGGGAAGGACAGCATATAAATTCAAATAAATAAATATTATTCAGTTGCCTTGTGCCAGTGCTGGCACCCTGGGTAATAAAAAAAAGAGGAATGAGTAATGCTCATTTAAGAATGGAGATTTGATGTGATTGGTAATTACTGAAACCTGGGGGGATTATTCCAATGATTTGAATGCTAAAATTGTTGGATACACCCTGCTTAGGAAAATCATAGTGTGGGAGAAGGAATGGTGTTCTCGGTGCTTAATTTGTAAAAAAAATGAATTGCTGCGGTCCAAGCCTGCCTCAGAAACCATGCCCCCGGCCCAGAAGCCACGCCTTTTGGCCCAGAGCTTGGCAGAGCAGGGACATTAACCTATTCTCTATCTAGCAACCAAACCACTGGAAAAACCTACCCATCTACAGCTGAATATAAAGCAGGAGTTTTTGTGATTTCATCTGTGGGTAAAGCCACATGAGACAGGGTGGGCCCGATCTCCTGCCTACGCCATACTTTAGACTGGCAGGGAGAGCAGTCCAAATGATCTGCCACCAGGGGGTAACCGGGCAGGCGGCATGCTGTCACAAGTCTCGCCATGCCCCAGGGCAGGCCAAGGAGCCATCCACATGCACGGGTGCCTGGCCCCTCCCCACCCACCATCTCCTGGCCTGCCCACTGTCTCATCCCTGGCCATGACATGGATGCACAGGACTGGCAAACTCCTAAATGGTGCCGGCGGACCCCGCCGTGGGAGGCAGCCCGTTACACCACATTGGACAATCTTGACCCAAGTTGGGCAACAGTAATACACGGTGTGTCACCACTGGTCTTCTCTGGCAGACACATCGTGTAGCAGCTGGCTGCCCAACCCAGGGCAAAGCTGGGCAAACATCTGGCGACTGCTGGTCATATGATTCACTGCATCGCAGGGTAAGGTTGCCCAGCGTGGGGTAACACTGCCTAAAGTGGGAAAACATCTCATATGGCCTCACCCAAAATGATGAATAGCACAAGGGTGGGACAGGAAAGTCATTAATGAAAGCCAATTAAACCCTCCGGTTTTTTTCTAGCTTTTCTTTCCAATACCAGCCTTTTCCTGGTCTTTCCCATTTTGGGGTGCCCACTCCTACCCTACTGGGAACATTTCCCAGAACTCAGCCCCCCTTGAATTTTATGGCTGGGGCTGAGCCCTGGCAGGCCTTCTCACAAATGAAGCTGTGGGTACTCTCTATCAAAAACTTCACCATGGGTTTTTGAGTTATTAACAATACAGAAGCCCAGAACCTAGAATACATTGTGGATCAATGTCATGATTGATAGGTCACAAGCTGTGGTACTAGTGACGGTCTGTTACAGGCCTGCAAACCAGACACAGGACCAGGATTAGCAGCTTCTTAAACAGTGATCTCCCGGTCTGGCCAGTGGCCACCTGTAATGTGTTAAAAAACAAGAAGTGTGTTTTTATGGGGGGGGGGGATTTTAAATTTAGTATGCGGGGGAGGCATATGCTGGAGGTCTTGTGCTTCTCTTAGTACAATATCTTTAGCATTTCTAAAGATTATAGATGACAACATTCTAACACAAAAAATATTGCAACCAACTCCAGCTTAGGGCAATTCCACATTACACCTCATTCTGACACATAAAGATAAATTGGTCACTGATATAAAATTGATGATTGCCCCAGTTACAACCTAACTTCATTTTTTAACAAACAAAATATAGTCCAGCTTGCCAGCTTGGTAATACATATATTTTAAACTGTTAAACGCCCAGTTTCCCACGGCTGAAGAAATGTTGAGCAGAAGTGACAGGGAAGAAAACCTTCCCAATAAAATAAGCAATACTTGTGGGCAGTTGAAGAATACTTTGTGAGAGGTCCTCCAAAAACCCACAATCACAAAACAAGGTTTCTTCAGCTACATCTTACTCCATGCAGAAATGCATCCCCCTCCCCCAGGAAAAATGAAGATAACCAGTATATACGAGGAAAGAGGTGATTGATTGAAATGTGGAAGAACTATAAACACCCAGCCTTCAAAACCCTCCTGAAAAATAGGGGTGTGCTTGTTGTTTTCGTGATGACAATAACAATAACAAAAATTGTCATTTTTGTTTACATTATTGCAATATTTATTTTTATTTATTTATTTAGGCATCAGCTCTCACTATAGCCGTACAATTTACACAGTACAATACAGAACAAGATAAAATGGTAATGATATTAATAGTTGCAGTAATAATTGTTGCCATAATTGAACCATGCAATTGGCCCAGGCACCACTGAAGATAGAACAAATCCTATAAGATCGCCATGCAAGGAACACAGAAGCGCCCCCACCTACATATACCAAGGATCCCCCCCCTTTTTTTTATAGACCAGTAATTAAAACCTTCCGTTTCTGGGAGACCAGCCAGATAAAGGTTGCGAGAGCCACAATCTCCTCTCTATTAGGTTGGA
Organism: Sphenodon punctatus; assembly: GCA_003113815.1. Taxonomy (NCBI): domain Eukaryota; kingdom Metazoa; phylum Chordata; class Lepidosauria; order Sphenodontia; family Sphenodontidae; genus Sphenodon; species Sphenodon punctatus. The sequence continues at coordinate 692,411 of QEPC01001126.1, forward strand.
CAAGGAGACCCCTGAATCCTTGGCCTGGCTCTATGCACGGCTGATAGGTGGAAAACGGTTAAAGCCAAACTGCTCTGAGGTCGGTAGGTATAGTAGGGGCAACACAACAAAAGATGTTCTACCGTTTCAACCCCTCCTTGGGGGCAGGTACACACCCATCTGGAATAGGGGATCCTCTTGTATCTCCCTTCTAGTACTGCAGTCTGGACCAACTGAAACCGGAGAAACGTGTAGCTTCTCCAGAGACTGCGACTCACCAGCTCATCTAGGTATGTTTCCAACCCACAAACAGATTTAACTAGCCCCAATCAGGTCGCAACTTTCCAACCCCTTACAGCTGCTAAATCCTCTTGCTGGTTGATGTCTTGCAGCCTTTTCTAGATTTCTTTTTTCATTCCCACTAAGGATCTTCCAGAGAAGTAGGTAAAAGAAAAACCCTGGCTCTGTAATAGATGGTCCAAATATCTAAGCCATGGGAAACCTAATCTCTGATGCCCACATACGAAAGTTCCTCCTGCAGGCATAGACATGGTAGGGAGTCCTCACGTAAGGAGAGCAGCCTTATCTAGTATCTAATCAGGGCCATCCTGGCATACAAAACCATAGGGAATACTCCTATCTCAGCCCTTAGGATGGGGTCTGGGACATCCTTCCCCACTAGAAGAATCCGGCGAAGGAAAGAATCCTGCACTTTCTCCAAGAGATTGATCGGTGGGTGGGGAATGATCTCCAACCCAAACACTGCCGCTGGCGGGACTCTAGTTCTATAAACCAGCCAAAAAGTTGAGATAGGGACATCCTGAGAGGTTCCAGCTGCCCTGCCTATCACACCTGCTAGTTGGGCTGCCCTCACTGCCCGCCCTTGAATACGACTGGCCCATGTGCCTCTGCTTGTTATTGCAATAATGAAAGCAACAATCGAGAATAATGACAATGATAATGAAAATGACACAGTTGTAGTGGTATGCAAAGATAATGCAAGAAATGTTGTTCTGGGGGTTGAGAAATTCAATTTTGAAAATTTGAGATGTGCTGCTCATACTCTATGACTGAGCATAAACAAGGCTCTTTCTGTTGCCACCACTGACAAGCAACTTAGCAAGTGTCATAAAATTGTTGGTCACTTCAAGTATGGGGCACATAAAGAAACTCTACTCTTAGCAAAACAAAGTGAACTTGGACTAGGTGATAGCAAGCTGCAGCAGGATATTGCCACTAGATGAAACATCACTTTTATAATGTTGCACAGTCTTGTAAAGAACCCAAAGAAGGAAGGCCATTTGGGTTTTTTCCCCTTCACTTTTTCTGCTCTTTAATGTTTATTAAATGTTTGTTTTCACTTATTCTGCTCTTTAATGTCCATTAAGCACTTTAGCATGTTCATTAAACGTGTCTAACAATATGATTGGTGAATTTTTCACTTTTTGGAAATTTACGTAAATTATGCAAATCACACACACACACAAATCACAATTATGATCAATCAACTACAATGCATGAGAGTTCATTCGGTAGCAGCACTGTCTAATAAGGACTTTGGGAGACCGAGTGGTGGACTGGCCTTTTTATCTTCTAAATTGTCTAATGTGGTTTCTTTTAAGTTAATAAATAATTATAAGTCTTACCTTGCCCTTTATTATTGTACGTTTTATGTGGGGGAGGATTTATTGATTGGAAATGTTTATATCCCCCCCTCCTCATCTAGTTTTTTTTGTGAAGAAATGTGGGAGGAAATCACTAATGAGATCCAAGTGGCTAGTTTAATGTATCCAGGAACAGCGCTGGTTCTAGGAGGTGACTTTAACGCCAGGGTGGGTGAATGGCAGGGTCTCCCCTCCATGAGGACCGGCCTAATTCCCAACCCAGATCTTTGGCGTAGGTCGCAAGATAAAAAGGAAAACGCTAATGTCGGGGCCCTGAAACAGTTAGTAGAAGAACTGGGACTAGTAATGCTGAACGGGAGGTTGGAAGGGGACAGGAAAGGCTATTACACCTTCCACTCACAGTGTGGGTCTAGTACTATAGATTATTTTTTGGTCTCCTCTTCTTTCCTGCCAAGAGCTCACAGACTGGAGAGCCAACCCAGCTCCGAGACGAACCACTTTGTTTTGTTACTCTCATGTGGACATCCCCCCAATTCGTCCCTCCCTGTTCAGGGGAGGGACCAATGCCCCCCTACTTTTCACCCCCCCAGGGATTCAGCCTTTGTATACTGAAGGATTTATTGGTCTAAACATCTTGCACAATTATTTTTGGCCCTAATTTCAGACCCCGATTTAGAAAACTTGTGCCTTCGGATTTGTTCTGGGGCTCTAGAAACCCTGGAAGGGTTTGAGGAGGTACTAGGCAGGCTGAACCCACTTTTCTCCCAGGGGAAGCCGACTCAACTCCATTCCAAGAGATCTTTGGGATGGTTTGACGAAGTCAGTTATTCCCAACGACGAATCCTGAGGGCAAAAGCGAAAAAACAAAAAAACCACCCGTCTGTAACTGCCCGGAGAGCTCTGATGGAATCCCGTGCCCGTTACCGCCTCCTAATATCAGAGAAGAGGCGGTTGTTCCAGAGCCACCAATGGGCCCGGTTGCAGAAGGCAGCAGGACGGGGTGATTCCAAATTATTTTGGGGTCTAATTAGACAGTTAAGACTGGGGGGGTCCGTCTACGGGTGTTGCTGATATACCAGCCGGGGAGTGGGAAAGGTTCTACGAGGGCGTTTTCTCGGAATCAGTCTCGCCCTTTCCTCTTATTTTTTTGGAGGCTCCTGATACATTCCCACAATGGCCACCGGTCCAGGTAGACGAGGTTAGGGATTTGATTATTCACCTTAAGGGTGGGAAGGCACCTGGCCCCGATTTGGTTACTGTCGAACTTTTGAAAGAAGCTCTTGACTGGTGGGCCAGGTTGTTGGCCCCAGTTTTCACCTCACTAAATGTGGCCGGAAGATGCCTAAATCTTGGACCAATAGTATTATAAACCCCATTTATAAAAAAGGAGATCGAGGGGCTCCCGAGAACTATCGCCCAATTAGCCTCCTCAGCATTGTGGGGAAATTGTACACAAAGTTATTGCTGAGAAGGTTACAGAGCTGGCTGGCCGAAAACCATATAATCAGACCAGAGCAGATTGGCTTTCAGGAAGCCCGTACCACAGTGGACCATGTGCTGGTGCTTGCCCACCTGATCGAGAAAACCCTGAGTCAGGGCTTGAAGGCATATTTATGCTTTATCGACCTGAGGATGGCCTTCGACTTGATTAGTCGGGAGCGACTATGGGTAAAGTTGAAGGGCCTCGGGATGGAGCCGAGATTGCTCTTTCTGCTGATGAAGTTGCATGACAATAACACCCTTCAGGTAAGGTGCTCATGGGAGGGTCAGCTGTCCCAGCAGGTGAAGGTGGGCAAAGGGGTAAGGCAGGGTTGCCTTTTGGCACCCGCCCTGTTTAATATATTCATGAATGACCTCCCAGCTTACCTAGCGGGGGTAGACTCCCATGCGCTCTGCATTAGTGGCAGAAGGATAACATCACTGTTATACGTGGATGATACGGTTTTGTTGTCCCATTCCCTGGTGGGTTTGCTCCGTGTTATGTCTCAGGCCGGGGACTACTGTGGCAGAGAAGGTTTAAACATCAACTACGAGAAGACCAAGGTGCTGATAGTTGGTCGGGGATGGCTGGAAAAACTCCACAAGTGGCGGATAAACGACCGCTTGATTGCTCAGGTCCCCAACTTTAAGTACCTTGGTGTGGTCTTCTCATGTACCCCGACCTGGAGGGCTCAGTGGTCGCAGGTAAAAATTCGTGCCAAGCAATCAGCTTGTGCTATTCGCGGGTTTTATTTTGGGAAGGGGGGCAAACTGCTGTTGCCAGCACTTCGGCTGTTTTGAGCCAAAGTGATTGGTCAACTACTATATGCATTCCCTGTGTGGGGGGCTGAATATCTGGACCAGCTGGAATCAATTCAAAATGGGTTTCTGAGGGCCATTCTGGGAGTCCCGCGTGGTACTCCTCAGATCTTTCTCTGGAAGGAGACCGGATGCCCTCCGATTAGGTCTTTTGCATCTCAGACCCTTATAAATTTTTGGTTAAGGACTGCAACTCTCCCTCAGAATGAAAACTCTTTGTTGAAGAGTATTCAAGCTGAGGGTATGCTCCCCTCATGGCAGAATTGGGTGGTTACCATCTTGGGGAAATTGGGGTTTTCCCCCGGCCCTCTGGCCGCCCTTGGGACTAAATGTGCTATGTTTCAGATAAAACAGAGACTGGCTGACCAACAGCTCCAGGTAGACGCGGAAATGCTCCAGCATCAGAAGGTGAATCTCCTTTATAATCCCCCTACGGGGCACTTACTGGAGTCCAGCTATTTGGTTGCCTGGCCCAGTTTCCAACTGAGACGGGCTTTTACCCGTCTCCGATTTGGAGTATTTCCATCTCAGGTTCTGGAGGGTTGTTACTCGGGTGTGCCCTGGCAGGAAAGAAGATGTCACTCCTGCCTTTTGCAGGAAGTAGACTCCATTACTCACATTTTGTTTGTATGCCCCCAATATGAGGAACTTAGGGGTGACTTCCTCTTGGCCCTCAAGGCAGATTTGGATACCTCCCCCCATCTGGGTAGATACAATCTGTGTCTGAACTCCAGGGCTTCAGACTTGACGCTGAAGGTAGCCTCATTTGGTAGTCAGGTAACGCGTCTAAGGATAAGGCAAACTTCTGAGAAATGAGAACCAGAACCCGCCCCCAAATTCCAGGGTTGGGCAAATAGGTCGGCCCACTCCGATAGCTTGGATAGTAGGACTAGATAGGGAAAGGTTTTGGATCTAGGCTGCGATAGGTTCTTTCCATTTAGTGGACTATTGGATATGTAAATAGTGCCCTTTTTACTCTTTTGGCATGCAGAGGGGCGTTGCTAATGATTAGGAATGTGGGGATTTGGAGCTGGGTAAAAAAGACGATTTTATAACAATGTTTTTTTACCCACTTTTTAGTTGAAGATTAGTTTTGGCACTTGTGTACCTTTTATATTTGTATTTGTATTTTGTATTGTATTTTTTTCTTAGGCCATGGTGAGAGCCAGTGCCTTACAACTATAATAAATACTACTACTACAATTCTACAGATTAATCAATGATGATTTCTTTAATCGAGTTGCAATCCTAGTGACAATGCTAGTATGCGTGGTAGTGTGTGTAGTGTAGAATTGTCATCTATTGGAATTTTACCCTTGTGAGGTTAGGGGATTCCTTACCATTGAAATTGTGACAGAGTAAAATCAGACGTGCAGCCGGTGGGACTGTTCCCCGGGCCACCCCAGGTTGGAAAATTCCAGGCATCACGGCCTGGGAACGGCCGAGAGCTGCCATGACGGGCAACCATGACATCCAGCGAGGCACAGCCATGGCTGTGTGACTGTGCAGACATGCTAATCCGCTTTGGCCTGGTCGGGTGGGCCTTAGCCTGGGCTGTGACCTTGGAGAATGCCCAGAGGTCACAGCCCAGGTTAACCCCAAATACTGCCCGGGGCAATCCCGGTCCCAAACGAGTCAAAATCAGTGTCTGTTTTTACCCTCAGTTTATATAAACAACATACCTAACACTAATGGACAAGAAGTTATAAATCCTGACTGTAGTGAATCCTAGAGTGGAAAGAACTAAGAAGAGAATAGATCAATAGACGGCACATTTAATCTTATCTCTACAAACTTCAAGCTTTTACACACCAGTTGCAGGATTTTTTTGGAGTAAAGGCTGCTGACAGGTGTGTGTGTGTGTGTGTGTTTGGAGTGCAGGTTGCTACTTTCTCTGGGGCAGCTCTACTATTAAGGGCTCCTGGACAGTGCCGCACAAAGCACCCCAGGCCGCGGTGCCCTACAAAACACCCTAGAGTGCCGCCATTGCTTCCAAATCGACTGACCTGGACTGGATGGCCACCTTCATTACCTCCAATGCATGCCAGAGCATTGCCGCTGCCCTCCGTGTGTGCACAGCCGCAGAGACAATTGCTGGGGGACTCAGCAGTTGCACATGCTTGAGAAGCAATGGTGGTGCTCGCGCATCTGTGGGAGCAATGGAGGAGACCAGCTGGGTCAGGTCAGTCAATTTGGGGCTCTGCTGGCCAGAGGAGGGAGGGACTGGGGGCCAGGGCAAAAAGGGCATGTGCATGAGGGTGGGTGATAGGGAGTTCGCCCATTTTAATCCTGAGCATAGGGGGCAGGGGAGAGTCTTTAAATCATTTTAAAACCTAAGTTTGGGTGACCCTGCCCACCGCTCCACCAAGGTAAAAGTCCACCAGCCGCCACTGCATAGGTTGCTAATGGCAGAGGTGCATGCATGCGTGTGTTCAGCATGTAGGGTGCTGTTGTTTGGGGTTGCTGTGTGTGCGTTTGTGGCAGAGGCTGCTGATGATGGGGGATGCGTGTGTTTAGGGCAGAGGTGAGGCGTCTCATATCTGGGGGCCAAATGCAACCCCCAGCTAGTTTTTATTTGGCCCCTTTCCAGTTTCTGGAGCTGGCCCCTGGCCTGGATCCAGTTCCTACCCGCAAACACTGTGCGAGCAAGCTATAGGGTGGGGAGCAGAGGTGAGGGCATGCACACAGACTAGGGGTGAATCTATGGCACAGATCCCCCATGATCTGAACTTTCCCTTTTTTTCCTCACCTGAGTGCACTTCTTAAGCACCTCCACCCCCAACATCTATGCCGCCTACACAGCTTTTCCAAGTGGCCCCTTGGCAGCCCAGCATCCTGTCCTCTGACAGTGGCCAATCTCGATCACATGGGAGAAGAACCAACAGTCCCAATGGGCAATCCATTCCCCGTTGTTCACTCCCAGCTCCCGATAGTAAGAAGTTCATCCCGTAAGTTATTACAAACCGAATCAAACAAACTGATTCCAATGGAGCAAAGCAAATATCCTGTCTAGTGGATTCAGTTCAAAGTGGCAAAATTTGATGTTTAAGATACTTATACTTACATGAGATATTTGTTTTGCCTCTACTGAGTGCGTTAAGGCTCTTGGCTATAACCCTGAAGGTTTATGTCCTGCTTGACCTCTGTCAGAATGGACAGCTCCACTCCACTCAGCTGTGAATGAGTATCTGATCCATTGGGCTGGGGAAATCAAAGGCCATTGAATGTGGTACCACATCCACATCCACAACCAGTGTTTCTGCCATGCTCTCTACAGTGCCCCCTATTTGGAGAAAGCAGCTCCGGAGCAGTTGCCAGCTCCCCTCACAACCGGCACTTCTTGCTAAAAAAGGCTGGGAGTGTTATACCCATTCCTTAACTACCTCTAGTGGAAGACTCATCACACAGACAAGTGTATACTCATGCTCCCTGAGGCCTGGATTTCCCTAGGGAAACCTGGCCAGTCCCAGTAGTTGGAATCTAAGACTGGGAGGCTGGTTTGCATTACTCTAGGAAGCTGTGCTATTGCCAGTCGGAGAGATGGGTGGGATCTGAGCTGCCAAGCATCCTGAGTAATTTACAAAGTGCTGCTTTCCTGACCCTGCCTGGTTTGATGAATGTAGTTATTATTATATTTGCACAATCTTATCCTGCCCCCCAGGCCCTCAGCTAAACTCAATAGTTGAGTGAATTGGATGTTATTGGGGAATGATAGTGAAGCAAAAGGAACAGTGATCCCATTTATCTTGCTGGGAGAAGAAGAGTTTCAGATTGTGATAAACCGCATTAACCACTAGAGAGCACAGGCTCACATCTGGGAAAAAAAGTTCCCTACCAGGAAACGAGTAGCTGTTTCCACATGCCGACTGAGCCAAGGTGCCTGGTGACTAAGAACGGATATAGATTTTAAGAGGAAGGGACATTTGTGATCATCTGCTCCAATTTTCTGCATAATCTAGGCCAAAGAAATTCATCCAGCGACTCCTGCACTGAGCCCAATAACCTGCAGCAGAGTCAGACACCTTTTTTACATGGGCCGCAGCGCAGGGGTGTGTGTGTGTGCTGCGGTCTGTATGCAGTGGGTAGGGGGATTGTTTAGACGGGTGCACACCCATCTACACCCACCTCCACCCATCTACTGCCATTTTCGCTGGTTACTCCTTGCGTGGGGGATGGGTGGAGGTGGGTGTGCATGCGTGTGCACGGGAGCCCACCTTGGGATTTACATGCAGGATTTACACCACCCAGATTTCTGGGTGTTCATGCGTGGGTGCGGCCCATGTAAAAAGGGCCAGAGTGTATCTTTGAGGAAGAAAGGCGGTGGGGCTGATTCCAAGCTCAGTGGATCCCGTAGCTGTGGGAAACTGCAGGCATCAGCATTGCCGGCGCCTAGTGCCATGTGGAAACCATGCACATGTTCACACGGAGGATCCGTGGGGCTTGGGATTGGCCCCATTAGCCAGAATGAGCCACCAGTAGACTGGCCAATGACAGTCTCTGTGCTCTGGTCTCAAAGTCCCAGAACATTTTGGCTGAGAACACAGTATTTCCTGCTGCTGGTAGAGTTGCCATCTTGTTGGGTTTCACCCAGAGACTCCAGGTTTTGACCCACAGTTTGCAGGCTCTGGGGGGGAGCCTGAATTTTTCTGGGTCAGCCAGGAGTGCCTCCAGTAAGCCAAGGAATTGGGGGCAGGGGCTCAGCCATATACAGAGCTTCCTGACTCCTTTTCAATGTGACCCTGACCCCCTGCAGAGCATTGTGACATTCTGGCACCACGTAAGAGGTGGGGTTGCATCAGAAAGGGCTGTCACAGGGCGTTTTCCCAACCCCCTCTCCTGTGGAGCGGCGTGATACCACAACACTCAATAAAGGGCATGTCAGCCCCTTTGCCCTGCTTCCTCTGGCATGATCCTGCCCCCTCCAAGTTTCCTCCCAGAGGGAGGTGGCACTGGCAACCCTTGCTGGTGCCCATGCCAGTTCTGTAGTCAGGGACAAGTTAGAGGACATGGGATCCTTACAAACTAAGCCAGATTTTGGAAACCAAGTGAAATCAAATGCTCTCAATGGCTCAAATTAAATCAATCATCTACACACGCACACAGACACACCCCCACACACCCCTCTGCTAAGTGTTGCTTGATCCTGTTCCTCTAGGGTCTTGGGCTGACCCCTGGAAATGCAGGCTCAGTGTAATTACTGTTGCTGCCACTGGAGCCACCCCTATATTCTCCATCCCTGTTACCACAGCCATACCTTCCATAGGCGCAGTGAGGGAACGTGCCATTGAGTCTCCTGCTGGCATTGAAATGTGCACAGTGACTGCCATTTGCCCAGAGAGGCAGGAAATTCAGATGCCAGTGGGGAGCAGACTGATGCCCTCCCTTGTAGCAGCTCTAGTTTCTGTCTGTAATTTGGGCATGAGCACCCCAGTAATCATACTATAGCATAAGCCCCTACTGCACTGAGGCCCTGTGATAAGGAGATACTGGGCTACATGTAAACTATAGGTCTACCAAATATGTAAAGGTAAAGGTTAAACACGTATGTAATGTGAAAGCTGAGAACTGGAAACTCACTGCCCTATGCAATAGCATCATTAGCAGCACATAGGTTAATCAGGCCCTGTCTGCAGTTATCTCTGTTCAGGGCAAATAGTGTGCACTGCTGTTATCATGTTCCCCTCTCTCTGCTGAAGTGCAGGTCAGCGTTCTGTCTTTTCAGCAAATATCCCACAGAGTCCAACCCAGAGCGATTGCGTTCAGCCTCTGAACTTAGATGCTAATAAGAATTTCCAGTTAGCTTCAAAGAGGGAGCACTGCACTGCTCCTTCATAAGCAAATATTTAGAGAGCAAAAATCATTTTAAAACACTGTTTGAAATATATTTGTATGCAGATGCCATCCAGGTGCGCATATTGCAGTGCCAGGTTTCTCTAACTGACACTTGAGTACAGACAAAGAGAAACACTTTATTTCAGCTCTGATCTTGCTTCTGAGGTGGACGTTGCAGTCTCTCTTGTGTGCCCTGAAATGGAAACGGGGGGGTCACCAAGATTTCTTACCAGTCTGAAATCCAAATCATTTTCAGTCAACAGCACTAGGGTTCCTTCTAGATGCATCTTTCAGCCTCCAGATCCATCCTTGCCTGCTTCCCATTAGTGCCATTAATATAGCAATCAGTAGCCCTGTAATAAGATGGTTCCAGCTCCAGGCGGAGACAACCAATATTAACCAGACCAATTACCACTTGGAATAGCTCTGCCAGATGGCATTTTGCAGATATTATGGTAGTGGAGAAAAAAGCTTTCTACGCCAGCATCACAGCCACTTATAGTCCTTCAAAAAAGCTCTCTGATGCAATTGGTCAGTTTTGGCACATATTGAGCACCACTTGCACTCTAACTGCCTACCCTCTTGCATCAACCACCTCAGGTCCCTTCGGGCCGTATATCAGGAAAACCTGTGCCATTTCTGCAGTGGGAACGGATGTCGGGGAGCCACCGTGTCTATGACCACGGTCAACATGTTATTCCACCATTGAAGTAGGCCACTGATAGAGCAGATATCAAAATCAGTGGATATATTCCTCAAAGAGTTCTGGAATCCTATTGGCTCCATGAGTCTGAGAGCAGACCAACCTAACTGTCCACCACCCCAACAGGGGAATAGGAAGGAGATTTACAGCAGAGAAGACTCTGACAAAATGCTGCCTCCTAATCCACTCTGACCCTGCAGCAGAGGGAATCCATCACACACATCCACTCCAGTGGCCCATGACAGCAAGTGACATAGGCACAGCAAGGACACTGGGAGGAGAGGGACTCAGAGCTGCCCACACAGCACCCAGAAATCTGAGTGGAAGGAGACTCTGAAATTCAACTGTGCTGTCTGTGTTCCCTTGAGAACTGCCCTGTTTGTCTCAGAAGGTGGGCCTTCAGAAGGTAATGATTGGACAATGTTTTTACACACATGTTAAAGTTCTTCTGGGTTTACAAGCCCACAAGTAAGTTCTGGATGCATTTTTCACACACACACTGCACTGACGCAGTTCCTGGATGCATTCTTCACACAAACACTGCCCTGAGGGAGCCGAAAGTAGCCGCAGCTGTAAATGTGACAGGCTGCCATAGAAACCAAGTGACCACAGCTGCCTGGAGCAAAGCAGTTTACCAGGAGAACCTTTTACGCACAAACGTTCTGGGAGAAGTTTCACGTAGTTCAAAGATCCGGATGTTTAAGATCTGGGTGAGTGATTTAGACACACAGAAAGTTCAGGATGTAACAACAAACATCCAGGAGAAATGTGTGTGTAAAAACACCCAATGTCATCTTTATGATTCTCCCTGATCATCAGATCCCCTGTTTCTAGGTCAATGCAGGATATCAAGTACAAAGTGTGATCAGCCTCATGCATTACGTCTGGTCTGATGCCTTCGACCACATAATTTGGGCTCTGATCTTGTCATCATCATCCATGCATTCATCACCTTGTGACTGGATTACTGCAACGCGCTCTATGTGGGGCTACCATTGGTGATGACCTGGAGAAGAATGCGGTGGCCCGTCTCCTTACAGGGATGGGTCATTCGGAGCACATAATGTTGGTGCTCCGATCTCTGCGCTATCTGCCTATAGTTTTCTGGGCCCGATTTAAGGTGTTGGTTATTACGTTTAAAGCCCTATACAGTCTAGGCCCTACTCACCCCATGCATCCTGGATTGGCTTCTGTGGTCGGTTGGGGATTCCTGCTTGGAGGTCCCCCGGGTTTCTCGGGTGACTATGTCTGAGTAGGCATTCACAGTGGCCATGCCGTGGCTATGGAACTCCCTCCTGGTGAACCTAGATTTGCCTCTCTCCAGATCTCCCTTCTTTCCATNTTTTTTCACTCAGCGTACAATTAGGTTGTGGAATTTACTGCCAGAGGAGGTGGTCAAGGCCAGCAGTATAGCTGAGTTTAAAATGGGTTTGGACAAGTTTCTGGAAGATAGGTCCATTAGCAGCTATTAGCCAGATAGGATTGGGGAACAAAACCCTTTACTGTCGGGAGCCTGGGGATGACCCACAGGGAATGGATAGCATGGTGACCTGTTGGGTACTTCTCCTGGGCCCCTGTGATAGGCCACTGCCCGAGACAGGATGCTGGGCTCGATGGACCATTGGTCTGAACCAGTATGGCACTTCTTATCTTCTTATAATATGATTTTATGGTATGTGCATTTTTAAAATATATATTATCAATATATGCTGTCCACTGTCCCAGGTGCCATTGGGCAGGGGAGACGGTATAAAATGTTTTATAAATAAATAAAAAATAAAAATAATGTCAGTTATTATCTTGAAAAGACCCATGGTTGTCATGGAGACCATAAAGTCTTGCTCCAGCCCTAAAGAGTCAGCCTTGATATGACACTGAAGTCACCAAACAATAAGGCTGTTTTTACACAATCCTAATACTGGCATTAACCCCTCTAAATCCAGATTGTAGTTGGTCATGTGAATTGCCATGCTGGCTTAAATAACTTCCACTTCCTGGTTTTTAACTCCTGTTTCCTGGTTTTATGCCAGCATTGTTCAACATCATTTTGAAGGATTTATCTACTTCAGCATGAAATAATACCGGAATAGTGCTCGTGTGAACAACTAGTCTGGTATCAAGCCACATCACCATAGAGAACTGCAGCTAGAGTTTTTACGTCCTCTCTACCCAGTGTCTCTATGGTATTCTGCAGTCTCGTGTGGCAAAATGTCACGTGTAGAGATTTACAGCAGAGAAGACTCTGACAAAATGCTGCCTCCTAATCCACTCTGACCCTGCAGCGGAGGGAATCCATCACACTCATCCACTCCAGTGGCCCATAACAGCAAGTGACATAGGCACAGCAAGGACACTGGAAGGAGAGGGACTCAGAGCTGTCCACACAGCACCCAGAAATCTGAGTGGAAGGAGACTCAGAAATTCAACTGTGCTGTCTGTGTTCCCTTGAGAACTGCCCTGTTTGTCTCAGCTCTCTACAGAATCCTCTCTGGATTCAGAATCCTCTCTGGAAATTTATGTCCCAGTCAATTAATGACAAGGCTGATGCGTTAGCAGAGGCATTCTCCTCTTGGTTTGAGTTCCACAAGGTGCTATAATTCAAGTGTGCTGCACCATGGGATTGATGCAGTCCTCCTTGTGGCTCTTATAGTGGGATAAATGGCTACACATACACACTGCCAATCCAGAATAGTGTTTATTCCAGAGTGTTAATGATCATGTAGACAGTTACTCCTGCATGACAACTCCAGGATGACAAATCTGGAATTACAGCCACTTTGGAGTAACTCTGCATGTGCAAAAACAGCCTAAGTTGAGGAGTCTTATCACCTCCAAGACCAGCTCAGCTAGCTCGGTCAGGGATTCTGGTGTGCAGCAGGGTAATCAGTGGTAGATGATAAACAGAAGTCCACTCTGCCCTGAAAACCACTACTCTCCTGTTCTATTATGATTCAGTGGAGATGAGAACTATAGCTTGGGTTGTAGTTGAATGTGCAGTTAAAATGGGGAAGAATAACTTTTGAACTGTTGCAGATAATGGGAATCAGAAAGATACATTTTAAAGTTGGGAATGAACTTGAGCTTTCTATGTAATTTGTGTGGCTATATTTGTAATGATTTTTTTAAAAATGAGTAGAAAATCAGAACTAAAAAATGTTTTGAACATCAGAACTCCAAATGATTTGAACAGATTTCCACAGGTGTTGCTGACTTCTTATGTTTGTTCATGCTATATTAAGTTTATGGAAGGGATCTTTGGAAGCATTTATTCCAAACTTAGACCATAGGCCTGAAACTTGGGAGTAAATGGTTCCAGAAATACAGCCTTGAGAGGAGAAAAGGATGTGGTCATATAAACAAAAGATCCAATGTCCCTGTAATAGAAGAAGTTTATTTTGGATCCGTGGTTCCCAAATGGTGGCTTGGAACACCAGGACGGCTTTTAGATGAACGGTTGAAACCAGCACATTGAAGAATGTGCTGACTGAAAAGCTCTGTGGGGTGCGTTTACACACACTGGAAGTAGCCACCCTGCCATAAGAATCGCCACTTTCGGGGTCTTTTTAAAGGTGCATTTTGGAAGCCTTGATATTCAAGGGCATGGGGGGCACGTTGGGTGTGGGGGGAAGGAAGCAAAGGCTGGGAGGATGCTTTGGGTGTGGGAGGGCTAGGGACTGAGGACAGGGCAGGCACTTTGCATGTGGGGGGGGAAAGGGAGCGAGGGCAGGGGGTGCTTTGGG
>QEPC01001126.1:731636-747444 GCA_003113815.1 Sphenodon punctatus
GCTCCTTCAAATCCCTCCTCAAGACCCACTTTTTCCTTGCTGCCTTTCCCAATGCCGGCTAGTCGTTCCCCGTATACCTACTGTCTGTCCTCCTCTGCAGACTGCTGCAACCAACCTGAGTGTAACCAAGCCAAGCACATGCACCTGAGACTTCGCATCCACCTGAATGCTTGTTTGTCTTCTCCCCTGTCTCTCCCACTGTCCCCTCTCCCTGTCTCCCCCTCCTTGTCTTTTAGATTGTAAGCCACAGGCAGGGCTGTGTCTATTTCTATGTTCTGTACAGCGCCAGGCACATGGCTGGTGCTATATAAATGTTTATAATAATAATAATGGGCAGCAAGGGGTGGCTGATGGGGAAACAATGGTTGGGGAGAGAGATCCGGTGGAGGGAGTGGCATCTGCAGGGGAGGGACCATATACTGTGGCCACCTCATAGCCACCACGGCAGTGTTGGCTGCAACAGCGTGATGGAGAAGAGAGTGCTGAATGTTCACTGAGCCCTCCTTTAAAGTTATCATCCTCTTGCTCAACCTCTCCATCATGTTCTGAGAGTGTTCCTGCTCCTGGAGATGGCTTGTTGAGTCCCTTTGCTTCCACAGGTGCTCCTTCCAGGACTGCACAGCAAGGGCCCAGATCTGTGCATTGATCTCCTACTGGGCCCTTGCCTGCTGCTGTCCCGCCCCCCAGAATGGCATCCTGGATTTTAGCCCCCTGCTGTAGGCTTTCCTCCATCAGCTCCCTTGCTATTTCCACCCTGAGCCTCTGCTCCCAGTTCCACCAGGCGCTCGTGGAGGGCGGCTGGGGCCATCCACACGGTGCAGGTTCAACTCATATGGAGCGAGCCGTTAGTTCGCATTTACCCACACACGTATGGACTACATCCCTTGTGCTGCAGGGGTGCTGCAGCTAACAAGGGTCAGCTGGCTATCTGGCATGGCTTGCATTACATTGAGGTCTGCATGACTTTCCTACAGGGGAATCTGCTGCCATGATGCCAGGTCTATGTGCCCTTGCAGCCTGGGGTTCCTGTGGCATCTTCGGGGAGTCTGTGTATCATGGGTAACCCCTAGCCTGGTCTCACTGTCTGTCCTTCCACGCAGGGGTCCTCCCTGTCATCCATTTGCTGATATAAGTCTCCGTGGCATGTGGGGGCAAGGTTCCAATCTATCCCTGATTTGTATGGTTGGTCCCTTGCTTATCTTGCCCATGTCCCCTCCCTGGCGATGTGTGTCCCACCCTCATGTTGTCCCACCTTGATAGTCTTCATTCCACCTGTCCCACTTACTGTGTCTGTCTGGGGCTGCTGGGTCCTCGCCCTTGATGGTCTGGGTGGCAACTGTAAGGACAGTATAGGGGACGTTTGGGTGCAAGTTGCCAGCTCCAGAGCTGCCACCCGTGGCCAACTTCCCCATCTTGCCTCCACTTTTCTTCCCCCGCCCCCCTGCCACGGGAGCAGTGACTCACTGTCCTAAACAGGTTCCTCCACTTTGGCAGCATCCGTGTCCTCTTGCCCCTCCTCCTGCACCGGCTCTGATGACTCCATGGGCTGGGTATCCGGAGTGAGGGGGGACAGGTGGAGGGTGACGGCATTGGTAACGGGGTCCCTGAATGCCAGCTCTGGGACGGGGCCTGCATGGCCCTCTGCACCAGGCGCGCCTTCAGGAGGGGGGTTTCTGGTTGGGCACTGGCCAGCTAGTTCGCAGTTGGGGAGTGGAGCTGTAGTCTCCAACTGCTTCCTCCCCCTGATGATGGCACTGCCCCAGGTGCAGGAGGCCATGATCTCCACATTCACACATCGGAACCTGCCCAGTTCATCATCATATGGCTCTGCACGCCTGGTGTGGCTGGACTTAAGGTTTTGATGATGGAGCAACTTGTATCCACTCCTCAAGTTCTTTGTCTGCTACCGGCACTGGGACATAGCCATATTACACCCCATCTGCACCATCTGCTTGGAGACGGCCTGGTATATGGATACAGTTTGGTAACATCTCACAAGCTTATGCTGCACATTTGCTTCTCTCTCAGCATCAGACCAGGGCATGCCCTTGGGTGTCTGGGCTATGGGGTGGTGCAGGGGGCTGGACTAGATGACCCTTGAAGTACCTTCCAGCCTTGTGACAGACTCTATGATGTGCGTGGCCGGGGCCCACAAGGATGTGCTCACAGCGGCCGCTGTGATGGTACTTACCTGTCAAGCGACAACATAAATGGTCAGCTGTCATCTTTTCCACCCTCTGCAGCTGTTTCGTCCAGCAACGGTCCCTGCCCCTCGCTGACCAGTGGTGTGCTTACCCGGCTGGCAGAGCTGCTGTTCTCCAGAGCGCTGGCTTATTCCTCCCATTCGGCGTGACCGGGATGTCAGTGTGGCAGCGCAGGTTTGTCTTCCACGTATGTGTCCTTTAAAGGCTGCTGTTCAGGCTGTGGGTGGGATGTGAGGGGCTGTGCATCAACGGGCAGCCACTGTGCTGCTTTGGTCATCATGGTGGTGATTCTCCAAGGTGCCAGGGCAACTGTTCACTGGCATGGGTTCAGATGAGCCAGGGGTGCGCGGGTGTCTGTCCCCATGCACTGGTTTGCCTCCCCCCCCCACCCCACAGGGCACTCTGGCTTGTTCTCCGGTGCTCTGTGAGTGGCCATGAGTGGGTTCTGCGCGGGACACGGGAGTATGTACCCACCCACATCACCTTCACATGAGCGGCCGCGTGCGGGTGGGATGGGTGGAGCTGCGTGGGTGTGTCTTGTCTAAAAACACCCATGGTGTGAATCCTCGAGCTAGAGTGGATAGACTTGCAGTGTGGGTGTGTTGCTTGGTGTCTGTTTGGTGTTGTACATCTGTGTATGCGGTTGGGGTTTGTGTGTTGCTGTGATTCTGTGTCTGATGTGTGTTGTTGTGTGGGTGGGCTTGTTGGCTGGGTTGTGCATGATGTTGCGGGTCTATGTGTTAGGGTTGCTTTGTGGCTGTGATTGCTGGTTGGGGTTTATGGTGCTGTTGTGGGTCTGCGACGTGTTGCTGTGTGCGTCTCAGTTGGTGTTTGTGGGCTGTTGTGGGTCTGCATGTTGCTGTGTGTGTGAGTGCCAGTTGGCGCTTGTGCATCTGTGTATTTGGCATTGCTGTGTAGGTGTTTTTGCTGGTTGATATTTGTTGTAGGTCTTTGTGTTAGTGTAGCAGAGGGGTTGTATTTGCTGGCTGGGGTTTGTATGCTGTTGTGGGTCTTTGTTAATACAAAGCGCTGCTGTGTTTGGTGGCTGGGGTTTGTGTTGTTGGTTTGCACAGATAATGTTGCTGTGGTGGTGTTTGTGTGGCTATGTTGTTGTGTGTCGGAGACTCTGAGGATGCACAGGGCAGAACACGGAGGACTGGAGGCCAGAGCTGGTCTCCCTAGCTACTTTTCCTGTGGGATCCCAGCCTTCCCTGACTGTGGGAACCAGTGGAGGGGAAGAAAGGATTCATTTTCTCATCAGTCAGGAGTGTGGGAAGCCTGAAGCCTGCATCCGGCTCTGGGAGTGGGGTAGAGACAGGGTGACGGGTCACTGCAGCTGCTTTGCATACTTGGGAAGGCAGCTCTGCCAGCCCCCAGGGAAAGTGAGCATGGGAAAGGCAATAAATCCATGCACTAGGGGCAGGCACAGCAGGAGAGGGTCCTCCCAGCTATGTCCCCGCCCCCCTCCGAAAATGCAGGCAGAGGATTTAAACTCTCTAATGCTGACAAGCGAGGCAGGCAGAGCTGTCAGGAGGGTTCACGTTGACGTCACGGAATGGCCTGGGCAGGAATGTGGCCATGCCACACATGCCTCCCCTCAGCCACACGGCACATCTATCCGCACAGGCTAGAGAGAATGAATTCTAGCTGCCGCAAGGGACCGGCTTTGTCTGTGCTCTGGTGTAGCCAGCCTTTACATGGATTTAGCTAAATCAGTACACAGTGCTGTGTGGCTTCTTCAGTCAGATTACACTGGGCTTAGAGCGATTTAGTGCACTCTGAGAGGAGAGTGTCCACCGAGGGGTTTGCCCAGCCTTAGCTAATTCAGAGTAAATGCCTCTTAAACCAGAGAGATCTCGTCTCCTGCTCTGAGGCTGCCCTGTGTGTTCCTTTGTACCCATGAAACACTCACCTGCGGGAATCCTTTCCCTCTCTAAGGCTGCATTCACACAAGCCGTGATTGATTGATTTTATTATGGCATTGACTCTCGTTATGGCCTAGACATAGATAAAACAACAAGAGAGACAAACCAGACAAAAACATACACCAGAATAATACATCTCAAATTCTCTTACTTCGACAATCAAGGGTGTATGTTACAGGTGAATTAGAGGATGTTTAATTCTAATCAACTCAGCCTTGTAAGCAAATAGAGCTAAGTTAGAAAGAACAAACTGATTGACATTTTGGAACAGCCAAATCATTCTTTCACATTCATCTAGAAACAGAACTGTTGGGAGACGGGGATATCACACAAGCCTTCCCCACTGCCTCGCCAGTTTTCTTGTAATCACATGCTTTAACGGTTTCCACGTTCCCGTTTTAAATATTACCTTCCATGGCTGCTGCTAGAGATCCTGAAGCTTTAAAATCCTGGCATTGCTCCTGGGGCCCAGAAGACAATATGGAAAGGACACACAGCCTATCCTCAAATACATGGGAAATCTATGAGTGTGATGCAGATGGACTGACAGCAGGATGATCCCTTCACACGTTACAAACACAAACAAAAAATGTGCATGATTGTTAAACACTGGTTTCTGAGATAACGTCTATTTTCGATTAAATGTGCATTACACCTGCACCATCCTGTGCCCCAACCCTTTCACAAGATCAAAAAAGCAGGGAAAAGGGATATTTGTGGAATTAACATTTCATATGAATGAACTTTGACTCTCTCTCTCTGAAATTAGGGCCTGATGTGTAAAATTTGCCCATTCCCATGAGTCTATCCTATACTCTCCGTCAGGACTGCTGCTGTTAGTGGGCATTGCCTCTGGGGAGCACTAGAGACAGCTCCCTGGTATTCCCAGCACCCTGGTGCTGCCTATGGCCTCGCTTACGCCACTCTCACGCCCTCCTTATACCTGGGACAAACACAGAAAACTGCTAATTGACATACGGTTTCATATATTAGCAAGAATTCAGCCATACACTGACAGAAGCCTGTTCTTCCGAAGCTGAGTCTGCCCTAGCCTAACACAGACAATTGCAGAGCCAGTGAAATTAGAAAAACATCTGGGTGATACAGTATGAAAGTGCCAACTTTAGAGACCACACCAGGAAAGAGGTCAAACTGTAACAAACAAGCTCACAAGGGAAGAAACTGCATGCTGCAGGGGGCTAGGACATGCAAAAGGTCTCTCTACTGCAATGTATGCTGGCAGTAACAGGGTACCCTATTCCTCTTTCCTGGTGTGGTCTCTAAAGTTGGCACTTTCATACTGTATCACCCAGATGTTTTTCTAATTTCACTGGCTCTGCAAATGTCTGTGTTAGGCTAGGGCAGACTCAGCTTTCCCCAGCAGTCTATGTTTCATTCAAGCTGGGAGCCTCTGTTTTGCAAAATTCATCTTCTCCAAAGTCACATATATCAGCTCAAGGCTGCTCACATATATGTGTGTGGGCTCAGAATGCAATAGGGGTGTGCACCAGGCCCCCATGTCATTTTCGTTTTCATTTTCATTATTCAAAAATGTCATTTTCATTATCGTTATTAACGACAATGTCGTTTTCATTTTCATTGTTGTTATCGTTTTAGTTATCATTTTTGATATCGTTTTCATTATCGATATCGGTATCATTTTTGTTATCGGTATCGATATTCGTTATTGATATCGGTACCATTTCAAACAAAGATTTTATTTTTGGTATCAGTATCATTATTGAGTCCTGTGCATAACTAATATTTATCTAAATCTGAGGGAGACAGAGGAAGGGGAAAGGAAAACTATCTATTATCTAATCAATTATCTATATAACTATTCTAATCTAATCTATATGTCTATAATATATATCTGTATCTAATCTATACTACCTATCTCTATATAATGTACAGGGGGGAGAAGGGGAAGGAAAGGGAGAAGGTAAAATGTAGGGTATGAGGAAGGAAAGGTATTGGTGAGGATACCTAATAAATAAATACATAAAATAATAAAATAATACAATGAGGACTAGGGAGGATTTTTTATGTGCAAGCACCACCGTTCTGTAAACGCAACCTGACAAGCAGAGCTCTCACAGAACGAAGAGAAAAAACTTGGCCTTCCCATTATAAAGGGTTGCAGAGCCCCTCTGATTGGTTGTGGGAGGCAGCAGGCATTGAGCAATCACAGAGTCTCATGAGACTGCTGGGGCCTGCTTGGGCTGCTCATTGGCCAGGGATACATCCATCAGATACTGCTGAGCTGCTCGCCCCTCCCAATACAGGCACAGTTCAAGAGTTCAACCCTGTTATGACTCCGAGATGTCTGCTCCCTCCTACCTTCTCTACCTTCCCTCCAAAACTCAGCTGCCACAGCACTAATTATAATGACAATGATAACGACATTGTCATTTTTGTTTCTTGTTATCGTTTTTGTTATTGTTTTTGGTATCATTTTTAATATTGGTATCATTATCGATATTGATATCATTATCAGTATTGGTATCAATATTGATATTGTTACCGGTATTGGTATTCTCGGTTGTCGTTTTTGTTATCGTTGTCATTATTCTCGGTTGTCATTTTTGTTATTGCAATAACTAAAATGAAAATGACAATTTTCTTTATCGTTATTGTAATAATGAAAATGACATGCACACCCCTAGAATGCAACACCTTCAAAAGACCAGTCTGGGAACAAAAATTCATAGCCCTGCTGGATAAAAAAACCCCAATGGACTCAATTCAGACATGGGTTTCACAAGACATTACAAAAATCTGCAAGTCTAAGTTAATCTCAGTTACAGGAATCCCCAAGTGGACACTTAACAGCTCTACTCATCACTCCACCCCTTTCAAATGTATTTACCTCCTCCCCTCTCCTGTTCTCACCTTCCCCTCCCCTCTGCCTGCCAGATCACTATATATATATACACAGCTACCTTGCTTTGCATTGCTCTATAATAATAAACCATTTATTGTTTTTGCCCAAAGGCCATAACAAAATCCATAAAAACCAATATTCACCTAAACATACCTGTAACCGGATACATAGTCTTTATACAATTCATCAAAAACATAACAAAGCAATAAAAACATGACCCTTGGTCAGTAGCCACCCCGCTAGTCAGATTCCTTAGTTACTTTCTTAATTACTCAGCCCCTC
The DNA here is from genome assembly GCA_003113815.1 of Sphenodon punctatus. Taxonomy (NCBI): domain Eukaryota; kingdom Metazoa; phylum Chordata; class Lepidosauria; order Sphenodontia; family Sphenodontidae; genus Sphenodon; species Sphenodon punctatus. The sequence continues at coordinate 738,932 of QEPC01001126.1, forward strand.
CGTCCCTTGGGTTAACCAGTACTGAGAACCCCCAAGCACCCAAGGGGCACTGCCGCTGATTGAACTAGATCACACTCGAATCTTTGTAGGTGTCCCTTGCCCTAATAAATACTTGGCAAAATTTCGCCAGCGCCCTTGCCTTTTCCGAATCAATGCTGCAAAGTAGACATGCCACCAGGCCCTCCGAGTCACTTATGGCCCTCCCCTCCATAGGTATAAATCTCCCCAAGACCTCTATTCTTGCCCCTGCCAAGGCCGGGCAATGAAGCAATATATGGCTGGGCGAGTCCATCTCTGAACCTTTACAGATTAGGCAGTGTCGCTCCTCTTTCGGGATACCCCTCCACCTTCCATCCCTCATTTCTGAGGGATACACGTTACACCTCAAGCTGGTAAATACTCTTCGGCGGCCAAAATCCAGCCACTGATATAAGTAGCTCAGCTCCCCCGCCACCCTACACGGGGGGCGGTATCTGGGGCAACCTTCTGTGCCCCTAGAAGCGCCCTCTCCCGCTGCAGGTCCTGATCAGAGATCCTCCTCACTAATAGAGACTTAGCCTGCTCCGGGCCCAGCTGTCCCAGCGCCTGTCTCGAAAACCCTAGAGACTTCACCACCTCCTCCACCTGCCCAGACCATGAATCCGCAAGCCCTTCTTTCACCGCCACATTAAGCAGAGAGTCCTCCTGGGTGGGGACAAAACCACCCTAACCCAGTATTTTATGATCACTGCCATAGCCCGAGCCCATATGGTATCACTCCCCGTCTCTTGTCTTAACAGTACCGCTGGGGTTCCTTGAGGGACTCCCAGGATTGTTCGGAGGAACTGATTCTGACCCTGCTCCAACCTGTCCAAGAACTGGAGACCCCACAGGGGGAATGCGTACAGGGACTGGGCCAACGTTTTGGCCCTAAACAACTGGAGAGCTGGCAACACCAGTCTCCCCCCTTGCGAGAAAAAGAATCCTTGTATTGCCCCCGCTGAGCATCTACCTTGGCTCAGTACTGCCCTCCAGTGGGGTACCCAACTTGCCAAAGCCGATACGATGACTCCCAGGTATCTGTACTCTCCCACCTGTTCTATGGGATTCCCCTCTATTACCCATTTATGTGATTTCCCTGCTCTCTTCTTCCCCATCACCATCGTTTTGGTTTTCTGGAAATTAATCTGTAAACCCTCCTGTACGCAAAACTCCCCAAACCCCTGCATTGCCCTCCTTAGCCCTACAAGGGTCTGGGATATTAACACGGTGTCGTCAGCTTACAGGAGGGCTGGAATCCTCCTAGTGCCAATCATTGGGGCATGGCTATTTAGCCTCCTGAGTTAGGGGATCACGTCATTCAGGAAAAGGATAAACAACAAGGGGGCCAGCAGGCAACCCTGCCTGACCCCCTTGTTGACCCGAACCTCCTCCGACAGAGAAGACACGACACCCGATCGAACCCGGATTGTGTTCTCCCCATGCAATTTTATCATCAGATATAGTAATCTTCGTTCTATAGAGGTCATACTAAGCTTCCACCACAATCTCTCTCTGTCGATTGAATCGAATGCCATCGAAAGATCGATGAAGCATAAGTAACACTTCCCTGTTTGATTTACACACCCTCTAGTGAGGAGAGAGAGGACCAGGGCCTGGTCCAGTGTAGATTTCCCTCACTGAAACCCCGCCTGTTTGAGTTCCAGGATCTTACTCTCTTCCATCCATATCCCAAGTTTTTCTGAGAGAAAACGTGCATAGAGTTTCCCCACGATGCTCAGGAGGCATATAGGCCTGTAATTCCCAGGTAAGGAGGGGTCCCCTTCTTAAAGATAGGCACAACAATTCCTTTAAGCCATGACTTAGGTATACTTCCAGTATTATTAATCTCCGTAAATAGTGGGGCCAGCAAGTTTGTCCACCACTCAGGGTTCTGTTTTAACAATTTGGGGGGGATAAAATCCTCCCCCGGAGCCTTCCCCGCTTTCAATTTTCCTATATAAATCAGCACCTCCTTGCATTGCTCTATCTGCAGTTCCAACTCTGGACCTGCCTGACAAAGGACCCTGTGAGGTCGGAAAGCTTGCCTACCTCTACCAAGTTCAGTTGGTCCAATCAAAGAGATCTCCACACTATTTTGTCTCTACTGTCTAAGAATAAAACACAACCAGAGGGGGTAGCTACAATATGTGCAGTGACACCAGGGTTCATGCATCTGGGGGCCCCAACACGTAGAATGCATATGCATATTAAAGTGGATTGCCTCATCAGGGGCCCCATTCTGTCTTCTGCATCAGGACCTATTCCCTCCTAGCTAGTAGCTACGCCCTTGGAAGCATCTTCCTAATGTGTTCCCAATTCTTTTGCCACCATGCAATAAAACTATCAACCCTGGGCGCTCCAGGGCCATGATGAGAACAGCATAATCTCTTGCAGCTCTGTCAGGCTGGGTCAAAGGAGCATATGCTTGTAATTCTGCCGAGTTACAATGAAAGAAGTTTCTACATGTTACTTAAACTACTGTCATTTTTGGCAAATTTTTACCTTCTAAAGCCAGTGCCAGTGGCAAGTTTTGCTTGATCTATCCTTCCACACAGTACTCATAAGCATTTGAGCTTTTCAGGAAGTAAACTTCTGTCCTGCAAGAATGACCAGTATTTTGACATTTCTTTTCACCAAAATGAGGAATGCAGAGTGGAAAAAGCAAAAGAAGCTCACTGAAGAAAAGCTTCTGAAGACTATTTTTGTGGAAATGCTGAAAGGAAAAAAATTGTCAACTTTTTTATAGAAACAAAACTGGTTCAAGAGTGGGGCCCTAGGCTGTCTCCCCCTTGCTGGATCCCTCCCTCCCTCCCAGGCCTGTGCTCATCCGTCTCATCTAGCTACCTTGGCAGCAGACTCAACAAAGGGAAGAAAAAGCCCCATCGGAGTGTGCTCCATATGCCGTTTCCAAACTACTGAGAACTTGGTGAAAACCAAACCAATTTCCTCCAGGCCAGGAGGATACTCTGCTCCCCAGGGAGGACCATTCCATGCATTTAAACTTCAGCTGCTGCATCCTGTTAAAATAAACATCCTGGGAATATGTCTAAATTGGGAGATGGGATTCCACGCCCCCCTTCTCCTCTGAGCCAAGAAATGATGGAAGGATTTTGCTCAATTAAAACCTCTCACTTGGCCTGGGAAAAATCAATAACATTTGAGAGAACTTATGATAAGGTGTGTGTGACTGGTGTCCTCAAAGGACTAGGGGTCGCCACTGGGAGGCTGAATGGAAAATTCTTTCCCTACTTGGTTTTCTCTGTTCTAGCATTAAAGATAAAGCAAGCTGATCAGCAAAAATATAATAGAAGAATGGAGCTGCCTTTCAAGCAGTGAATTAACAGTGCAGCGCTTACTTGTTTACTGTAAGACTGACATTTCATTATGTTGTTCAGCTGAATATATATTCTGATTTTAATCAGTTGGAAGGTTGTTAATAGACCTGCAAGTGCATTTTACACAGGAGCACATTCTCATTGGGGTATAGGGCATGGAAAGCTGGGGTCCCCATCTAGTCCTGGGTTATTTGCACCTGGTGTGGCAGGGTGCTGAGGGGGAGTGTCTAAAGTGAGAGAAGCTCACAGACAGTGGCATAGCTCTGATAGGTGCAGCAGGTGCAGATGCACCAGGATCCATGTGCCATGGTGGCGGTAGAATGTATATGCATACTGGAGTAAATTGCCCCAGCATCTTCTGCCTCTGGGCCCATTCCAACCTTTCTATGCCCCTGCCAACAGACCAAGGACCCTGACTGTTGACAAATCAAGAAGAGATACTGGAGCCAGGTTAGGGACCCTGGAAGAAACTGGGATGAGGCTGGAGCAGGCTAAAGATTCTTTGTGTTGGAACAATGATGATCCTCTCCAGAAAGAAGACAATAGACTACTTTCCTCAGGCAAAAACCTGTGGTTGCAATCAGTGGGAGGCACTGTCTGCTATTCTCCAAAGGCAGCAGAAGGTAGGGTTGTCACCTTTCCAGATGCTTTGACCTGGAAAGGGTCTCTCCTACCCTTTTCTGATGTCCCTTTGGAATGTTGTGATGTCATGGAAGAGGAAACTCCCATGCTCCCGTTCTTTCCAATGTGACCCCACCCCGTTTGGAATGTTGTGATGTCATGGAAGAGGAAACTCCCATGCTCCCGTTCTTTCCAATGTGGCCGCACCCCGTTTGGAATGTTGTGATGTCATGGAAGAGGAAACTCCCATGCTCCTGTTCTTTCCAATGTGGCCGCACCCCGTTTGGAATGTTGTGATGTCATGGAAGAGGAAACTCCCATGCTCCTGTTCTTTCCAATGTGGCCGCACCCCATTTGGAATGTTGTGATGTCATGGAAGAGGAAACTCCCATGCTCCTGTTCTTTCCAATGTGGTCGCACCCCGTTTGGAATACTGTGATGACAAGTTGCTCCAAAAGGAGGCGGGAAGGTGTCTTTGCTCCACCCTTTTTCCAGCTTGGCCCCGCCCCTCACCCCAGCACCCTGGATTAACCTGAAGAAATCAGGGATCGACACAGGTCAGAGCCAGAGAGGTGATTTTCCTCTGGCTGCTTTGTGATAGGAGCGATACTTCTTGCCTAGAGATGAAAATTAGACATTGTTAATTTGCATAAATGATCATGTGTTTATGCAAATTTGAAATAGCCACTTGCCTGAAATTGAGCCAGGGCCAATGAAAAAAGCTTATGGTAAGGTGGATAAAACTCTGGAATGCCGCAGACAAACCGCAGAACACCATAGACCAAAATGCTATAGCTGTCCATAGAGTGCTACTGAACACACACTACACCTCTGCCGAACAGGAAACCAAAGGTACATCTTCCATCATTTAAGTCAGTGGCTCAGCCCCCATTGACTCTAATGGGATTACACCCCTTAGCTTCATAGAACACTATGGAATTGGCACCATAGCTCCACAGAACTTCATGGAACACTCACCCGAGCTCCATAGAACTCAACAGACCAAAGTTCCATTAAACAGGGACACCCCCAGTCCAGGAAAGTCCAGAGACTAGACACCAGAGATGCACAGAGTTCCACAGAACAGACACTGTGGTGTATGTAGGCACATCTGTGTGGGGTGGGGCATTTGCACAACAGGTGTCTGCATCTGGGTTTGAAGTGTATGCTGCTGCTAGAAGGGGTCTGTGTGTGTAGGTTGCTAATGGCAGAGGCATGGCCTTTGTTAATGGAGACTGCTGATGATAGGGTGTCTGTGTGTGTTTAGGGCAGGGGTGGGGAACCTTGGGTCCGGGGCGAACCGTGACCCATGGCTAGCTTTTATTTGGACACTTTCCATTCCTAGATCTGGCCTCTGGATCTAGTTCCTACACACAATCACTGAAAGACTGAGCTCAGGAGAAGGGAGCAGAGATGAGGCATGCATACAAGGAGAAGGGACAGATCCATGACACAGATGCCATAATCTGGAGAACCCTCTCTTTCCCCACCCTGAGTGAACCTCTTAAGCACCCCACACGCAACTTCTCTGCTCCCCCCTCAGCACCCCCACCCCCTAACATCAGCACTGCAGCCTCTATGCTCCCCCACCTCCCTCCCCTCAGCAGCCTGGGCCCTCCCCTTTCTCCCATCACCCCACCCTCTGTGGTCCCTGCTGCCCCCTCCCCACATCACCCCCTGTGCTTCCCCCACCAGGAATTTCTTTGGGGGGGGGAATGGGACTGGAGTGGGTGCTGATAGGGCTGAGTGGGGCTACGCACTCAACGTGGGGCTGCCCTTGTTCCTGGTTCGGAGGCTGCAGCTAGTGCAGAATGTGGCGGCCCGGCTCCTGTCGGGGACGGGTCGCTGGGATCACATAACACCTGTGCTCCGGACTCTGCACTGGTTGCCAATAGCGTGCCGAGCCAGGTTCAAGGTATTGGTATTGATCTATAAGGCCCTTCACGGTCTGAGCCCCTCCTACCTCAAGGACCGCCTCGCCCACCGCGCCCCAGAGCGGCTCCTTTGGTCTGCCGGGGGGGCCTTCTTGGAGGTCCCCCGTGTTCAGCGGGGGGCCACAATGGAGAGGGCATTCTCACTGGCCGCACCTTTGGAACTCCCTCCCGGAGGAAACTCGCCTGGCCCCGAGCCCTTTAACAGTCTGACGAGTTTGTAAAGCCTGGCTGTTTGCCCAGACCTTTGGGGAGGGGAGGATGGGGGTTAGGTTTTTTTTTAAATCTCACCCTACCCTTATTTATTGTTTTATTGTGTGCCTAACCCTGTTTTAATATTATTATGATTGTTTTAAATTTTATATAATTGTATTTTTATGTTTTAAAATTGTTAGCCGCCCCGAGCTGTTTTCAGGAGGGGTGGGATATAAATCGATTAAATAAATAAATAAAATGAGTTAGGTTAGGGAGTTTGGGTGCTGAGGGGGGACTAGAGAGGGATTGCTAGGGGAGAGGGCACTGAGAAGGGAGCACAGAGAGAAAGGGTGCTGGGGGAGTGGGTGCTGAGGGGGTGGGGAGTACAGACTGCTGAGGGGAGGGGGAGGTGATCCCAGGGGGCACAGAGTGTGGGATTTCATATGCCAGTCTTGCATAGGGGAGAGGTCCCTGGGACTGGAAGGGCTAGCCTGGGGGGACAGGACTCCCAGGCACTCACCTTGGCTTCTGGGAAGGACAGGGTGGAGGCAGCAGCAGCCCCTGCAGGGTGGAGAGGCTCAGGCAGGAAGCCTGCGATCCAAGCTGCATAGCGCTGAGCACAGTTGGGGGCTCATCGGGACCCCCGAACCCTCCATTTTGGGGCAGTATCAGGTTTCCTCAAACCTCGAGTGCACAGCCCTACATAAAAACATCAAAAGTGTCAGACTGGGTCACAGCAATGTTCCAGCCAGCCTAGCATCCTGCCTCGGACAGTGGCCCCGTCCCTGCTGGGAAGAGGAGAGAAGCTCACGGAGCAACGTTGTGCATTGCTGGGGGTTGTGTCAGTCCTCGGCTTTTGCTTCCAGACTCCTGGGAGCACTTTGAGGACTGGGCGGATACAAGTTTGTTTTCTTCACTTGGGACAGTTTTCCCCACAGAATAAATACCCACGTGTCACTTCTGTGTCCCTCCATTTGTGTCTCACTGGTTCCCTTTAAATTCATCAAACACTCCGCGTTCTTGCATTCCAGGGAAAGGTAACTAGACGAGGGCGCTGACTTTGAGAATGATACAATATTTTCTGTATTTACCCTCTATTCCCATCTTAATTCAGTCTATAATCTCTCTGTTCCTGAGTTTCCCTCTGCATTTGACCTCATGTCATCACTGAACCCTCTTTAATGACACCTAGACCTTTTTTCGGAGAGGTTACAACTAATTCAGAGCCCATCCATGTGTGCAAGAATTTAAATAATAAATCAGTTCAGCCTGCCCTGAAACCCCCCCCCCCCCCGTGCCTATATATGAACGGGGGCCAGATGCTATCCAGCAAGGGACTGACTTGTCTCTGACTGGGACCTTGTCAGCCAATTTAAAATTATTAATGTGAAACCCCCTAAAGCCAGGGCACATCCCTGTGTCTGCACTAATAATGGCACATACACTGCCTGCTTGCCATGGCTCTAATCAGGAAATGATTGCTCAGGGATGCTCCAAATGAGTGAGTGAGAGAGAAGAGGGGAAGGGAGGGAGAGCGGCGAGAACAGAGGGGGTGGGAGTGACACACGCACACACAGAGACACAGCCAGAGCACGAGAAAGTTCTTTTCTGTATCCGCTCTTAAGGTTTTTATCCTTTAACTAAGACAGTGGTGAGAGGCTTATTGAAGTAGAAAATTTTTAATTGCGTTCTCTTGTAGTCAAATATTAATGGAAGGACCTTGTACAAGTAAAAGTGAATAATGCAGCAGCTTAGCTGACAACATTGTTTCACATTCATTGCAGCTTGTGAACCTTCATTAAAATGGATTATTTTTGCTTTGGCGATTTAACCAGTTCCTATGCTTTCCCCATCCACCGTCCCGGTTGCACCAAAGCTAGAGAAATCCCAGTTCAAGTAGGAACTCACAGATTCCAGGATCGAGTACCATCAAACTTCCATGGAATTAATTCACTACAGACTGAACCGGGCATGCTATGATCGCCCTGAGAATGGAGAAAGAGCCAGTACTGGAGGCAACAGTAAATTGCCCACCCATTCCAGTTCCCCCTACACTGTCAGGTTCCCAGGGGCGGCTGGTGGGTTTTGATGTTGGAAGGGCAATGGAGCAGTAAGGCCGGCGGGCCTAGGGGCGGAGCCAGGGGGACGGTAGGCGGAGCCAGGGGGATGGTAGGCCAGTGGCATGGCATAACCCAGCAGCAAGGAGTTCCCAGGGTTAACATCAGATGGAAGAAAAAACAGTCTACATGCACATCAAGCTTAAAATAAATAATTTATAAACCCAAAACACAGGGAAACACCCAAAACACTGGCAAAACACTGGCATAACCCAGCAGCAAGGAGTTCCCAGGGTTAACATCGGATGGAAGAAAACACAGTCTACATGCACATCAAGCTTAAAATAAATAAT
>QEPC01001126.1:747544-779738 GCA_003113815.1 Sphenodon punctatus
CCCCCTGTGTGCCCCCACTCCCCCCACCCACCCCCGGGCCCACAATTTACTCATCGTGGGCCGGCTCGGGGGTGGTTCATGTCTTCGTTGCCTCCTCCTCAGCTCCTCGACTCCTCGTCCCGGCCGGGCTTGAAGCAGCATGTGTGCGGGAGCACCAGGAGCTGAGCCTCCTGCTGCTTCCATGCACGCTGCTCACGCAGCTGGCTTAAGAGTCCCCCCTCCCTCTCAGTCAAGTCAAAGTTGACTTGGAAGGGAGGGACTTGGGGTGGGGGAGGCTGGGAGCTGCGCGCATGGCAGCTCCAAGCTTCCCCCACTCCATACCCGGGTGCCTGTGTTGGGCACCCAGGTATGGACTTTCCCCCTGCCCGCCCCTGCAATGAAATAGTGCCCCCTACCGGCACTATTTCATTGCGGGGGTCCCTTTATGCAGAATGGATGGCACTTCTAGCCGCCCACTCTGCATAAAGGGAGAAAATGCCTCCCTTTTGACCCTGAAGGTTTCCTTAGGAAGCCTTCGGGGGTGGTGGTGTTTGACTCACTGGTTTGTCCACAAACCAGTGACAATGTGCGGAGCCAGCTTGAAGAACCTTGAAAGTAGCAACCTTCTGAAGGTTGCTACTTCAAACAAGGTTCTTCGAGCTGGCTCTGCACATGAGCTCAGGCTTGGGCTGGCGCAATTAATTTTTTTTCCAGCGGCGCCACCGGGTCACTCAGCGACTGGGGGGGGGCATTGCCCCTGATTACCTAGGGGGTGCACCGCCACTGCAGGTTCCTAGCCTTGAGGTAGCAGTGCTGATGGACTGATTCTGGGGCCCAGCTCAGGGGCAAACCCTGGATATTCATGTTATCAAGTGTCAAGCCTAGAAGGCAGGGGCACAGCTCTAATAGGTGCAGCAGATGCTGCCACACCGGGCCCAAATGCCTGTGGGGTCCACACACATGTGGAATGCATGTGCACTCTGGAGTGGAGTGCCCCAGCTGGGGGACCACCCCATCTTCTGCACCAGGAGCTAGTCCCCTGCCAGAAGGGGCAAGCCAGAAGTGAGGTCAGAGTGCCAGCGAGGGTCTATAGCCAGGGAGATCAGTGATTACTGGTGTCAAGTCTAGAAGGATGGCCCAGATAAGGGTCAGGTCCACAGCAGTGGTCACCGATGATGAGAGAACCAGTCTAGGAGGGCAAGGAGACAAGACAAAGCAGGCCTAGCTATGAGCAGGCTGAATTTCTGCCTGGATACTCAGGAATGAGGGCTTAGCCTGACTCAGAAAGTCTATGTATGGGCTTCAGTCAATGTCAATTAGGGCAGGGCCCAGCTAGCCACTCAGGACCCTGAGCCAGCTAGCTCCTAAGGGATGACAGGGAATTCAGCTGTTCCCGAACTCTGATGCTGGGCAGCCCCTAAGGGGCCTGGAAAGGGCACCAAATCCTGACATGCACTCCAGTAAGGGAAACTGGCCCAGCTAGTCAGCAAACCAGTTGGCTTTCCAATTTCCCCATGGCTTTTCTAGGCATGGTGACTCTGTAAATGGCACTCTGCTTCTCAGTGGGCACTTGTCCAAACCTTTATTCAAACCACTTTCAAGAGGAAAACGTACAAAGAAACAGACCTGGAGAAGGTTCAGTGATTACAACTAGCCAGTTATTTAAATGAATTACAAAGGTTGTTCATCTGATTGGTTCAAATCTTATTCAATGACTAAACCAATGATTAAGAATGCAAATAGGAATAATGCTGATTGCTCAATACAGAGAATGCTTAAAAGGCGCTTAGGGGCTTCATGACACCCAGGTTAACAAATAGTTAACTGAATCACATGCAAAAGAAAGATGCTTTGAGATTCCTTCTCACCTCAGACCAAGGGGGAAGGGAGAATTGCCTTCCCCCTTTGTAATGCTAAGAGCCAAATATGACTTAATGCCCGGTTTCCTGGATACTAAGACAGAGAACAGGAATAGTTATACACACACACACACACACACACCACCCCAAAACAAATGCTTAACTCTTTAGCTGCTAGCTAAAAATTCTAGCTTTCAGCAAAAGGACAAAATATTTAACAATTACCAATTTAAGCATCCAATCAATGATTAGTAACGTGACTACTCCTCCTCGTCATATCCATAGTGCTACTAGGTGTACCCAGCACTTACAGTCACAGATTTTCAGAGACAGGTCCTTGCCCAAAAGGTTTACAATCTAAGATGGACAAGGATGAGGGAAGCACACAGGGAAAGACACACCCATTCCCATTTTACAGATGGGGGACTGAGGCTGAGAGTTTGTGACTTGCCCAAGGCCACCCATCAAGTTCATTGACTAGGGTGAGATTCAAACCCTGGTCTCTGGTCTAAGTACCTTACCTGCTACACCACACTGCCTCTCATGTACCATGAGAATCTTGACTTCATGCATTTATTTATTATACAATTTTATACCCTGCCCCTTCTGCAAAGCAGCTCAGGGTGGCTTACAATTTAAAACAAAATTACAGAACATATAAAATACAAATATAAAACCACTTTAAGGGGGAAGCCATCAAAATACAAACATAAAACAAAAACCCTTTCACCCTAGCCCTCAAAACCATCCCACCCAACCCGTCTCACTCGCCGAAAGCCTGAAGGAGCAGCCGGGTCTTACAAGATCATCTAAAAGAGCAGAGATCTGGGGCCAATGGTGCCTCCACTGGCAGGGAGTTCCACAGTCTCAGTGTGGCCACCAAGAACAGCCTCAGTATAGTAGCCCCCTGGGACACCCGGAGGACTTTGATAAAGGCGCCCCCAGTTGACCGCAGGGTCCGATTCAGAGCCTGGGCGTGAGGTGGTCTCGCAGGTAAATGGGACCCAGGCCGTATAGGACTTTAAAGGTAAGCACCAACACCTTGAATCAGGCCTGGAAGACTATAGGCAGCAAGTGCAGAGAATGGAGCACTGGTGTAATGTGCTCATGGCGACCTGTCCCTGTAAGGAGACGGACTGCCGCATTCTGCACTAGCTATAGTCTCCGAACTGTCACCATGGGTAGCCCCACATAGAGCGCATTACATAGTCAAGTCTTGAGGTGATGAAAGCATAGATGATAGTGGCCAGGTTGGAGTCTGAGACGTACAGCCGAAGACATTGTACCAGACGTAATTGGCGAAACGTACTCCTCTCCACAGCCCCCACCTGCACATCCAGGCAGAGCTGGGAATCAAGGAGCACTCCCAAACTGAGAACCTGGGAACCAGCAGGGGGTGAACCCCATCAATGACAGGGGACACCACACCCACTGCCTTCCCCACTAACATCACCTCCGTCTTGTCGGGATTCAGCCTCAGTCGGCTCGCCCTCATCCAGTCCCCCACAGCTGCGCTGCCAGACACTGGGTAAGCACCAAGACTGCCGGGTCTGGGTTGGATGAAAAAGAGAGGTAGAATTTGGTGTCATCAGCCTACTGATGACACGGAAGATCGAACTATCTCACGACATCGCCCAGTGACTGCATATACACACATTGAACAGGAGAGGGGACAAGATGGAACCTTGTGGGACACCACATGAGAGGTCCCAGGGAGATGAAAAATAATACCTGAGCACCACTCGCTGAGTTCTTCCAGCCAGGAAAGAACGGAACCATTCGAGAACAGTCCAGCTGACCTTGGCACGGTCCTGCAGGCGAGTCACCAACATCTCATGGTCAACGCCGGTATCAAACCATTATTTGATGTACTAGGAAAGAAATGAAATGTGCATCTCTGTGAAATACCTCAGTGGTTTTAGATGGGGATAGTTTCTTTTTTTGCCAAGTACCTATGGGTGTTGTTAACCAGGTCCAACCAAAGCCAAAGCATGGAGTTTAGGTTCAGAAATTCCAGGGAAGAAGACAACACATTTGGCACATGAAGGAGAACAGGACTGTAGGGCAGTCTAGTGAAGGAAAGGACTGGGAGGTGGGGGCAGGGTGCTCCTTTCACCTTTACTGGTGTCTTTTCAGTCAGTATTTGATATTGGGAAGAGAAAGAGAGGAGATACCTATAACGCAGGGCACTTTTAGATATGCCGCTCTGCACACGGATTGAAATAATTCACTTTTAGAAAAGTCACGCCGGTGGCATTTAGATGTGTCGCCGCCATTGCAAACCACGGCTCGCACATTGTTTTTGAGACCGCATTGGTAAAACCTAATGTCGAGGTTTTACCGATGTGATTTCAAAACAATACACGAGTCACGGTTTGCAACGGCGGTGGCGCGTCTAAACATTACCCATTGTGACTGGGGTAGGGGCAAGGGTTCGCCAACTCCACACACCGCCTTGGTTGACCAGGTCAGGGCTAGGAACTAGCGGAGGAAGAATGCCCGCCAGGATAGTGGTTGGGCCCTTACCTCTAATTAAAGAGAACGGGCCCCTATCATCATAGGGCACCACTGACTCGAGGAAACCAAGGCTGCCCCAAATTCCATGCTGCCACACACGCGGGATAACAGGAAGGAAAGGGTCGTGGGGGATTCCACCCGGGGGTGTTCATGGGGGCCCCGACAGGGAGGGGGGACACGGGGCACTCACGGGGCACTCACTTCTGACTGCAAGGCTCCTTGCAAAGGTACCGCAGCGGGTGTGTGTGTGTGTGTGTGTGTCACACGCTCACGGGGCTAGAAGCACACAATCAATGCTCAGTCACTTGTTTTCTCACTACACGCTAAGCGCTACAAGCAGGGGGGGCTGGTATCTCCTAATCACCAGCGCCGTTCTGTCGGCGGCACTGGTCCTTATCCTAGAGGCCCCACCCCCGTGCGCTCTCGCAGTTGCTCCGAGCATCGCAGTGGGGCGGGGGAAGCCCTTCTCTGTGTGTCGGCGCTGGGGGCGTGGCCATTGACCGTGGCCGCACCAGAGGAGCCAGAGGGACCCGCAGGGGAGACCCCTGCCCCAGTACATTGTTGGGAAGGTCAGCGTGGGCTCGGAGAGTCTGGGGGAAGCACTGGGGCATCCCCCGAGGGGGGGGAACCCCACGCCCCCGTCGCCTGCTGACACCCGTGCAGCTTTTCTAAAAGTGGATTATTTCAATCCACGTGCAGAGTGTCACGTCTAAAAATGTGCACATACTAACCGTGGGGTTTTGTGCATGACTTATAACCAATATTCCTTGTTAATAATCATATGATCTAATATTTTGCCATATTGAAACACATTATCTGAATTAGCTTAGTTTACCAAGCTTGCCCTCAACTTTATTTGCTACACCACCAGTTTTTATACCATGATTTCACAGTTTCTTCTAGGGGCATTTTCACACAAGACACTCTCCACCCACTACCCACCCACCACTCACCCACTATACATGTTACAGGGCTGAAGTATTGCCCTATAATGCCCTGTAATATGTATAGTGGGTGGGCAGTGGGTGAATGGAGTGTCTTGTGTGAAAATGCCCTAAGTCAGTGAGAAAAAAAATCTTGAGTAGTATTTCTCCTAAAACCAATCCCTGTGGCACCCCCATGGTGACAACCCCCTTGGTGGATTAACCCATGCTGGCTTGTTAAAACCTATCCATCAAACAATAATGTTTTAATTTATTTAAATGGGTTTTACTGATATTGTTTATTTTATTTATTTTTTTTAAAATAGTATTTATTTATTTAAATTTTATCCCGCCCTTCCCAGATGATTCAGAGTTTCAATTGAGCCACTCCAGAGTAAATGGTTTCTTGATCACAGCCTATGCATTTGAGGTAAATAAGGACAATGAAAAGGATTTTAAAAAAGTATTTCAGTAAGAAAAGTAATCCATCAATGGTGTAGCCCCAGTACAAGACAGAGATAGAAAAATTGTCAACAGTGATGCAAAGAACGTAGAAGTGCTCAATAACTGGTTCGGTTCTGTATTTGGAAATGAGCAGGACAATGCATTTATATCATTTAATGGTGATGGAAGACTTTCCACAGCAGCTGTAGCTAGGGAGGCTGTTAAATAGCACCAAGCAGGACTACCAACGAACAGTTTAAATCAGCATGTCTGGGTAATTTGCACCCAAGAGTACAAAGAAAGATGGTCAAGATCTCTGCCCTGATGAGATTAATTTTAACAAATATTAGAATACCGGGCAAATTCCAAAAGGCCAGAACAAACTAACTCTGCACCAACATTTTATAAAGACAAATAATAGTAGACAAATCTTGGTAATTACAGGCATGTTAGAGTGACATCTAGGGGGACCAGATATGTAAATTTTAGAGGACACTTATAAGAAATACAGGTTACCAGCCTGTATTAGCTCCAATGCAGACCTGCAACCCATATTTCTCATGTGTCCTCTAAAAGTTGCGTATCTGGCCATCCTAGTGACATCTCTAATGCAAAAGGATTTAAAAGCCAATATGGGGCTCAGTACCACTTCCTGAGACATGGGTCTAATTATTGTAGGGGAAGTGGGGAACACATCCCTCACAAAGCTAGGTGTGCGGGGGATAACGATAACTGCCACACAGCCGCACCACCGGTACGACATTTGTACTTGGGAAGAGGGGAAGGGGCAGGGCTTCATGCCCTGAATAGCAGAGCGCAGGTATGTGTAAGGGAGAGTTGCTTCCCAGCTGTGCTCACCAGCCTCAAATGCCACCCGCTGCCAGAACAGGAGCCTTCAACCACTGCCCTCCACCATCACAAGAGCCCCATCTCCCACCAGGACTTGGCAAGGAAAAGGGACTTGTCCACCCTGTACTCCCACAGTCAGCATCCCTCTCCCCAGGTCAATTCCCGCTGTTGTGGGGAATGGGATGTCACTGCCCTGGAAACCCTGCTGCCCATCTTGACCTTGGCTTGGCACCGAGCCTCCTGTTTCAGTCAGTCTGGCAGGCTGCTGAGACTGTCTGGGCACCCACTCATTCCATGCAGGAGTGAATCTGCCCAAGTGCCCAGGATAGCCCAGCCTAGTCACAGGGGCAGCTTGGCAGTTGGGGAGGGTAACTAACTTCTCAAGATCTCAGCCCCCTGGGCTCCCCAATTACTAGGGCTGGGACTTCAGGCGAATTATCGGTTACCAGTTTTATCAGTATCGGATTAATCCAATATCAGATTTAACAGTATCGGTATATTGGGTTTTTAACATTACCGATTTTCGGATCTTTAACATTGCGGCCATTGCTAAAATGGTCGCGATGTTAAAGATCTGAAAAATTGGCAATGTTAAAAAACTGATATACCAATGCCAACAATTATCGGAATTATCGGATTAAACCGATATCACCAATTATCGCATTATTGGATTAATCTGATATCGACAATTATCGGCATTATCAGATTAATCCAATACCGATAGTCCCATCCCTACCGATTACATCCCTACTTAGAGCTCATAATGAACCAACAACTGACTATGAGCTCCCAAAGCAATGCGGTGGCAAGGGCTAGTGTGTGTAATGCAGGAGCTGTGTTTAAGAGGAGAGAAATACATGGTTCTTGTGAGGCTGCAGCTGGAAGACTGTCTGGCTCCACTGTTCATAATTTAAAATGGATGTTGAGAAACTGGAGAGGCTGGAAGAATGATCCAGTGACTGGATACAATCCTCACAGTGAGAGGCTCGAGGAACGAAGAGAGTATTTCTTAGATATCATGGTAAACATAAACAGTCACAAGTGGGCAGATAACGTGACATCTAAATACGGCCCCCAATGGGAGAGGCAGAATGGCTATGCTGCTACACTCTCCCTCTGCACTTGAGCCACTGGGCCCCCTGGGCCGGCAAAGGGGGTTGTGAGGTATAAACAGTAGCTCACAACAGCTGTGTGGACGCCCTGCCCTGCCCAAGCAACAGGCAGCAGATGCTTTGCTCCTCCTGCTGTAGCCACAGGGGCAGCAAGTAAAGCAACGGTGGGGAGCAGACTCGGGGCTTGAGTTTCCCACTTCATTTGCTGTCACTGAAGTTGGAAAGCAAACCAGGGGAAGCCTCTGGCCCACTCTCCCCTCTGCTCCCCCCCCGCTACTTTTAATTTTTTTATTTTACACCTTCTGGGAGAAAGTGAGAGTGGGGATTGAGCAGCCCAGGGGAATGACAATATGAGTGAGAAGCACTGGCATAAAATACAGGCCCACGGAGCATCAAATGTGGGGTGCCCTGGCCTGGGGGAGGGGGGCCCTTATTCAGTGGGAACTGCATAGGGTAATTCAGACAATACAGGAGAGCCCTCGCCCCCATCAATCCTTAGGAGGAGGAGGAAATGTGGATCATAAATAAACTAGAAACAAGAACATATAGGTGTTGCTTACAAGGCTCACAATGCAGGGAGACCTGGGCTCCAAAGGGGATGTTATGTTTAATTGAACATCAACAATTCATTATGGCAACACTTTCTTTTTTCCTAATGGGAAAGTGGGTTTGTCTGTCAAACATTCCTTTGTTACGAGCGGGCTCGTACAGGGCCCCCAAGTTTCCTGGATCTGGCCCTGGGAAATCAGGATTGGTGTCTAGGTGCGTGTACTGGACAGTCCGTGGGTGCAGTGGGCTGTATATGTGTGAAGTGATAACAAGGATTTGGGAAACCATGGGGAACTTCTGCAGGGTTTGGTTATGCACAGCCCATTATGGCCGATGGCCGTTTGGCTGTCCAGGTGTCTGTAATGAACTTTGCAAGGTGATAAATATCCTGCTATTAGTCTGAATAGCAGATCCTGCTATTAGTCTGAATAGCAGATAGTGTCAAGTATGCATCAAATACTAAACACAACTACTGCCTTAATAGTCAGCAGCTTCCGTATTGCAGAGGGCTCCGCTGATCGATGACAGCTGGTGTGAGAGCAAGGCATGTTATTGCTTTGTGCGCAGGAATAATGTAAAGCACTAGCACGACTCCAAGTGCCGCTACCTTAAGTAGACATAGTTGCTCCAGCTCCCTCTTCTGTAATCTTTCATTCCACTGGGCCAGCAGTGCCTCCTTGAGCAGCCTCATTGAGCTCAGTGGGGCGACTCACAGGACTGAAGGTGGCCCGGTTGTGTTCCGTGAAGATTAATGGACTAGAGAGATTGAATACTGACAGAGATGAGTACCCCTGGCTTCGCTAAGAGACAAGCGAGGGAAAAGACAACACTCTGAAAATATTGGAAGAGTGTAAACATGAAGGCTGGAGAAGAATGTGGCAGTGCCTTAGTTTTTATGAGCATAAGGTGATATTGAGGTCATCTAGTCTGACCACATGCACAGCATAGGCCATTGAATCCCCTCCTGATAACTTGTATTTGACAAAACCCAAGGCCGGCCTTTCCACACCCTTCCAGTAGGGCCCTAAACATGGCCACATGTAGGGATCCACAGAGGGTGCCTCGAAGTGGAGGGGACATGAGGGCCATGAACTTTATCTTTGCTGTGGGTCCCACAAACTCTAAGGCCAGCCCTGGCAAAGTCATTTTTGTCATCAAAGGGAGTCTAGTTTTAATCTGCAGCATGAAAGTAATGGGAATGTCCCCCACATCCCCTTGGTGGCCCGTGCCAATGGTTAATGGTTAATCACCCGGTCCCTCACTACAAAAATGTTGTTCTTTATTCCTAATTTGAATGTACCCATCTTAACTATCAAAGCACTTGTTCTTGTTATCCCTCCCCTTTTAGATTAAAGAATGCATTCATACCGAATTAGGGTTGCCACTTATGCAAATTTTAAGGAACAATTTTGAAACATATGTGTTGCAGGTTCTGCATTGGCGTCTTAGGCACCATTGGTGTCTCAATGGTAGAGGTGTGCATGTTGTTTTCGTTATTATAATAATATCATGAAAATTGTCATTTTCATTATCGCTATTGCAATAACAAAAATGACAAATAATAATAATGAAAATAGAAATGAAAATGACATTAATTTTTTTTAAATAAAGGGAAAACACTGAAAAATATATGTCCGGCTATAACATTTTTGTTTCTTATTAGATTCTGATGTAACTTGGGGAGGCTGTACCCCCATAGGAAGGCACTATGTGTACCATATTTTGAAACTATTAGATAAAGGAAACTGATTCTATAAGCAATTGAATGTTGTAATTTTAAGAAAAGATCCATACACATTCATGGCTACAACTTCTTTATCTTCCATCTAATTTGCATGAAACCTGTGAATATCATGTTGCTCCACAAGCATTACACTCCTGCCAACTTTCAAAAAGATTGGATAAAGGGTCCTGATGGTATAAGACATTAACTTGAACATACATTTGCAGCTGTAACATTTTTATATTCCATCCTGTTTACAGGACATTTGGCAGGAATGTATCACATACCTTCCCTGCCATCTCTGCCAAACTACAGGATAATTTGATAAAGGGACCCAATTCTATAAGCAATTGAAGTTGTCCCCTTGAAGACCATTATTCAGATAAATAGCAGCACATGCAGTGCCAGTCAGAGGCAGGCACCTGGCATGGTAGGGGGAGGGAGGCTGTAGGAGGGAGGATGTGGAGCAACCCAAAAGACTGATATACACATTCACTGGCCAATTACTGCATGCTTCCACCTTTACAGGACCAATCAGTAGTGGCACTGAGGTGGGCATAGGGGGTGGCCCCCAGGCGGGCATAGAAGGGACATAACTGGGACTTTGGGGATAGCATCCCAGCAATCAGGAAACATAGTTTACACATCCAGGCTGGTCAATTATCATCACAATCACATCCTGCAGCACTGTGACAGAGGACATAAGAGAATTTCTATTGGCTCTTTCCTAAACAAATGCTTCTGACTTCCCAGTAAGAAGTGAAGGAGAGAAGTTGTGATGGTCACAGCACAGAATGAGGATATTTGGTTGACCTTTCTGCTGGCCAATTGACATCACAAACTGATCTTATACCACAGTGACATGCAAGAAAATCCCTGGCATAGGCTCATTCTCTGTATATAATGAGTGGGGTATAAATTTATAAAATAAATAAAATAACATAAATATATGTTGTGCAGGCATATAAAATTGAGACCCTTTATCACATCTTTATGATATTTGGCAGAGATGATCCTGAGGTATGAGATGCAGTCCTTCCAAATTTCATGTACACTGGTTGGACTACAAAGATGTTACAGTCAGACATACATTTATGTTAATTGCTTATACCACCAGGACTCTTTATCCAATTCTTCTGAAAGTTGGCAGAGATAGTAAATATGGGAATCAGGTGTAAACTTGCCAAGTTTCATCTACATTAAATGTGAGACAAAGAAGTTACAGCTAAGAATGTATATGAAGATTTTTGCAAAATAATACAATTCAACTGCTTCTAAAATTGGATTCCTTTATCCAATCATTTTGAAATTTGGTACAATTAATGCCTTCCATTGGAGGCACAACCCCTTCCCCCATGTATTGGCCAAATATAATAAAAAACAAAAAAGCTACAGCCAGAAATGTGTTTTCCATTGAAACCAATGTTTTGTGGGATCGGTTTAAGATGGTGTCGTCTGCTGATGTGGAGTCCTTGTTGGGATCTGTTCGTGCCACTACTTGTGAGCAAGATTCATGTCCATCCTGTCTGGTGAAAGCTAACCAGGAGACGTTACGGCCATTGCTGGCTGGGGTGGTTAGTGCCTCCCTTTGGGAGGGCAGGGTGCCTGATTGCCTAAAAGAGGCTGTGGTTAGACCCCTGCTCAAGAAACCATCTCTTGACGCTGATGCTCCTGCCAGTTATTGGCCGGTCTCTAACCTTCCCTTTTTAGGAAAGGTTATTGAACGGGCTGTGGCACAGCAGCTCCAGGAACATCTGGACCACACCGGTTTCCTTGATCCCTCCCAGTCTGGGTTTCAGCCTGGGTACGGTATGGAGACGGCCTTGGTGGCCTTGGTTGACGATCTCCATCTGGCGTTGGACCAGGGTCGTCAGACCTTACTGGTCCTGCTAGACCTTTCGGCTGCATTCGACACAGTTGATCATGAGGTGTTGGTGACTCGCCTGCGGGACCTTGCCAGAATTGGCGGGATGTTCTTGGACTGGTTTCGTTCTGTCTCTTATACACATCTAGATGTGTATAAGAGACAGGGGTAGGGATGGGGTGGGGGCGGGGATGGGGGCTTTCCCCACATATTGTATTTTTAAATTGTTTTATATTGTTTTAATGAATGTTGTTCACCGCCCCGGGCTGCCCTGTGGGCAGGAGGGGCGGGCTATAAATTTTAAATAAATAAAAAATAAAATAAAAAATGAAAGTGAAAATGAAAATGACAATTTGATATTTATGAAAAAAAAAAAGACAGATTTAAATGACAAAAATGAAAAATGAAAATGAAAGCAACATTGGCCACTGGTGCACACCTCTACTCAATGGGCACCAGTGTAGGGCCTGCAACATGCATTTCCCCATATTAAACATTTGCCTAGGTGGCAGCCCGACAGCCAATACTTTCTCCCCAGGAAGGATCACAGACAGTATAAATAGCTCATTGCTTAGGGCAGGATCCTTTGGCTGTTTAGCAATAGTGGTAGCACTTATTGGCATGAATCCCATTGCAGAGTAAGAGAATGGGTCTCGCACCGGTACTAAAGACTAGTGTCAGTGCTAAAGAGCCAGAGGATCAGGCTGATAATCCTTTTCAAAAGCTAGACAGACCAAGGATAGTTTTAGTTTTTTTTAAAATTTCATTTCGCATCATATTTAATTTATACCCCACACTTGAGGTTCGGAGCAGTTTACAGCAGAATAAAAAACTACAATACAGTTATCAGAAAAACCCATTAATACAATCAATTAAAAAATCACCACTCCATAAGACAAATAAATAATTAGTCCCTCATTTCCCATGCCTCACCCTTCTTCCAGCCCGTCCAATCCCATATCCCACACTCACTTTTCTTCCTCCTGCCCCCGGGCCCTAACCTCCCCATCCCATCTGTCCCATTAAAAAACAAACAAAAACCCCATTACAAAGTAACCCGTCCAAAACCTAACTTCCCTCCCCATCTCCAGCTACAAATGACCAGAGGCCTTTGGCAGCCATCTACCACTGAAGGAGGATTTATGGAAGCCGGAGGGATGGAGGGGTTGGATGGCCCCAGGTGAAGAAAGGCCCAGTCCCTGCAGGTCCAGAAACTCCTCCTCTTTTAGATGTCACAACAGGGAATGGGTCATCACAAGTACATTACACCAGTGCTTCGGGTCTCTGCACTAATTGTCTGCAGTCTTCCGGGTCCAATTCACAGTGTTGGTTTTGACCTTTAAAGCCATTTAATTAATTAATTAATTAATTTCAGTTTTCTTTTATCCCACAACCCTCCTGCACAAAGCAGCTCGGGGTGGCTCACACACATTCAACAATTCATAAGTAAAACATGATTCACAATTCAATATTAATTAAAAATACTAAAAATATACTAAAAGGGCAGAACCAACCCCCCCCAACCTTAACCCACCCCACCCTACCCATCTCCCTCTCCAAAGGTCTGGAGGAACAACCAGGTCTTACACTGTCTTCGGAAAGAGGGGAGGTCTGGGGTCAGGCAGGCCTCCATTGGGAGGGAATTCCACAGCCTAGGAGCGGCCACCAAGAACGTCCTCCCCATCGTTGCCACCTGGGAAACCCGGGGGACTTCGAGTCGGGCATCCCTGGCCAACCGCATGGGTCACAATACGATTCAGGGCCTGATATGACGTGGGTCGTGCTTATCTGCGGGATAGTCTCACCCCTCGGGTCCTGGATTGGCCCTTGCGTTGGCTGGGAGCTCCCTACTCAGGATCTCCCGAGTACTTTGTGTGGTGACGATGAGGGGGGCGTTCTCGGTGACTACACTGAGGCTTTGGAACTCCCTTCTGACAGAGATCCGCCTAGCCCCAAACCTCCCCTCTTTCCAAAGACAGTGCAAGAGCTGGCTGTTCCTCCGGGCCTTTGGTGAGGGAGATGGGTGAGGGGTGTGGGGTTGGGAAGGGTGTATTTTGAGCTCCATTTGTGAGGGTGTTTTATTGCAATTTTAATTTTGTTATTGTATTTTGTTTTACTGATATTTTTACTGTATGTTTTTAATATGGTGCAAGCTGCCCCGAGCTACAGTAGCAGGAGGGGGTGGCCTAGAAATTAAATAAATAAATAAATAAATAAACATTCCGGATTGTCAACACAAGCAATCCAGAATATGTAGCTGTTTGGGAAACGTAACAGGTTGTAGATAGTACGTGGCGCTGGCTACCCACCAGTAGGATTGCCATCTATCATGGTTGACTCCGACACTTCTATTTTGGCCTATGTGGAATGTCAGGGTCCAACTGTGTGAGGTGGCAACCTTGCCCCTGAGCGGTTGTGCATGCATTACAGGATGGCTTACCACGACTGGGAATAGCAGCTGAAGTGAGGGCAGGAAGTAGACTGAGAGCTCCCCTCAGGTGGCTCCCCCACCCCTGATGAAAAATGACATTGAAGGGGAAAAACATATTCAGGAAACAAATTAAAATGCCTTGTAATCCATTCCCCCCAATCTCAGCTTCTCCTTTCTCTCTCTCTGTCTGTCTGTCTGTGTATGCAGGGTCTCTTCTCTATATGTACAGGAAGGCAACTCTCTCCTGTTCTTCCATTAAGCCATGACTAAGCCCTGTGCCGCCTCATGCTAAGAAGATAGAGGTTTTCCGGAAGGCCTTTCTCTGTGTCACATCAGGTCTCCCTCTAAACCAGTTCCATTCCACCCTCCTGCCCTTCTGATCTCATCTCCCCTCAACTCAATCAAACCACGTGTGGAAAGGGAGTTGGACATTAAGAGCCTTTGGCAGGTAGTAGATCCAGGCAGCACTTCCGGTAAGTCATGGCGTACTGAGTGGAAGTGACCTCTCAGTTAAACATGAATCGGTTGTCCTTTGCCAGAGTATACCCCCTTTATAGTCCTATGAACTCAACTGTGGGCTGCTGGCAGACAAGAGATTTTACAGCTATACCATAGGAAACACAGCCTGTATTTTTAAATGAGACGTAATTCCACATTTGGCTTCAGTCATTTCTCAGTTCATCGCATTCTGTCATGTAATTCAGGCCATTGAATTCCCCTCAGTTATCACAATATAAAATCCACTAACTTGTGTTTGGCTCAACAAGATGAAAGGCATCTTGTCTTCATCTGAAGACTTGTAAGTGACAGAGAACCCACCTCCTCCTTTCTCAGTTTGTTCCTGTGGTTAATCCGATTCACCGGCTGAGAACAGACATGCACCTTAACTCCGCTTTAACATTTCTTATACATACTGCAGGGCTGCACAGGATGCTAATACAGCCCTGCAACATGCATAAGAAATGTTAAAGTGGAGTTATGTGCATGTCTGTTTTCATGCACTGTTAACAGTAAGAGGATGGGTGCACTCCCACCTCCACCCTTCCGTAGGCAATGCCATTCTTTGTTTCCACATTATGAGTTAGCATTGGCTATATTAAAACACGTGCTGCTGGAATGGGTCCAGTTCACCAAATGATTAAGGTAATTCTGTAAAAGTACCCGAGACATGATATTTTGCACAGGCCTTGAGGCAGGGGATCCGTTAGTGGGGGAGGTGTCAACAGTGCCCTTGTCATGGACGGATCATTATCTCCTCTAGGCGGGTATCCTGGTGCATGTCGGGCCCCGGGAGGGTGTGTAACCAGTTAGGTTGGTTCACCCCTGAAGGCTTATGAAACCAGAAAGGTTCCACATAGCTCTAGGGGATGTTTCCTCTGTCCTTGATGGCCGCTCACTCAATGGCCTCGTGTCTATGTGGAATTCTGTGCTGACAGAGACCATCGACCGTGTGGCCCGAAGGCGTCCGCTCCTGAAGTGCCGACAACGCAGCTCCCCATGTTACATGGAGGAGCTGCGGCGGATGAAGCATGAAGGGTGGCGGTTAGAGCGACGGTGGCATCACTCGCGTGCTGAAGTTGACTGATTTCAGCATAGAGTCTGGTTACGTACCTATGCCGTTGCAGTGCAGACAGCAAAGAAGGTTTTCTTTGCTGCCCTCATTTTGTCCCACCCGGCTGATCTGTTCCAGGTGGTGAGTGGGCTGGTCACTCCGGCCTCCCTCTGTCTGGACTTAGACTATAGGGATGGGCAAACGCAGTTTGGAAGTTCGGAGTTCGGCCCGAGCTCAGCCTGTTTGGATGACTGAACTGAACTTCCGAACCGAACGCTTGAACTTCTGAACAGTTCAGAAAAGTTCAGATGAGTTAGGGGGTGGGAAAAACGTGACTTGAAGGGGGAGGCAGCTGAGGAGCAGACTTCCTGGCACCAGGGGTGGACATCAGGGGTGGTTTCAGGGCCAAAAATACCGACACATAAAAAAAATCGGTTTCGGTACTGATAGCACATTTTTGAATGTTCGGCTGAGTTCGGACGAACCAAACTCCGTCGAACTGAACAGCAGAACCCGAACTCAGGTTTCGAACTGAACGTCTGAACATCTGAACGGCATTCTGTTCGCCCATCCCTATTAGAATAATCAAATGCTCACTGTGATTTGTTTGTGGACTTCTTTGTGGATAAAATCATTCAAATTCACCACAGTTTTGATGCAACTTTTTTTAGCAGAGTATGGGTCAGAGGCAGTAGAAGCCCCATTTTATCCTGCTTTGTTGGATGAGTTTTGGGGCGGGCTGTGTTGCCCTTGGATGCAGGGGATGCTCTTGGGACTGTGCAAGCCACCTATTGTGAATTAGATCCATTCCCGTCCTGACTAGTTAAGGCTAGCTGGGAGACATTGGGGCCGTTGCTGGCGGGGATAGTCAATGCCTCCCTTAGGGAGGGCAGGGTGCCGGACTGCCTCAAGGAGGTGGTGGTGCGGCCCCTGCTCAAGAAGTCATCTTTGGATGTTGACGCCCTGGCCAGCTATCGGCCAGTCTCTAACCTTCCATTTTTAGGGAAGGTTATTGAACGGGTGGTGGCTCGGCAGCTTCAGGGGCATTTGGACCGGGTCAATTTTCTTGATCCCTTGCAGTCAGGCTTTCATCTGAGTTATGGCACGGAGACTGAACTTGTGGCCTTGGTCAATGACCTGTCCCGTGAATTGTACCGGGGTCGCTTGAACCTGTTGATTCTGTTAGCTCTCTCGGCTGCATTTGATACCGTTGATCATGAGTTGTTGGTGACTCGGCTGCGGGACCGGACAGGGATTAGCGGGACTGTTCTTGAATGGTTCTGCTCTTTCCTGACTGGGAGAACCCAGCGTGTGGTCCTGAGGGGAGTTTTGATCTTCCCCCCGGGACCTTATGTGTGGGGTTCCACAGGGTTCCATCTTATCCCATCTCTTGTTCAATGTGTACATGCAGCCTTTGGGGGAGGTTGTCAGGGAGTTTGGGGTGAGGTGTCATCAATATGCTGATGACATCCAGCTATATCTCTCATTTTCCTCCGAGTCAGGCCCGGCAGTCTCGGTGTTACCCGGTGTCTGTCAGCTGTAGGAGATTGGATGAGGACGAGCCGCCTGAAACTAAATCCTGAGAAGACGGAGGTGATGGTTGCGGGGAAGGCCGGGGGGGGAGGGGGGTAGTGGCCCCCATCATTGATGGGGTCCATCCTCCCATGATTTCGCAGGTCCAGAGTCTGGGGGTGCTCCTGGACTCGTTGCTTCACCTGGATGTCCAAATGGAGGCTGTGGCAAAGGGGGCATTTTGCCAGTTACATCTGGTACATTGGCTTAGGCCTTATGTCTCGGACTCGGATCTGGTCACAATCGTCCATGCTTTTATTACCTCGAGACTGGATTACTGGAATGCACTCTACGTGGGGCTACCCTTTGTGCTGGTTCAGAAGCTGCAGTTGGTGCAGAATGCAGCGGCCTGTCTCTTGACGCGGACGAGCCGATGCGAGCACATTACACCAGTGCTCCGTTCTCTGCACTGGCTGCTGATAGTTTTCCAGGTTCAATTTAAGGTGTAGGTGTAAACCTTTAAAGCCCTAAACAGCTTGGGACCCACCTATCTGCAGGACCGCCTCACTCTCTGGGTCCTGGATCAGACCCTGCGGTCAGCCGGGGCTGTTCTCCTTGGGATCCCCTGGGTTTCCTGGGAGTCCACCATGAGGAGGGTGTTCTCTGTAGCTGTGCCGTGGCTGTGGAACTCCCTTCCGTTGGAGGTCTGCTTGATTACAGGCCTCCCCTCTTTCCGCAGACACTATAAGACCTGGCTGTTCCGCCAGGTCTTTCCCGAGGGAGGTGCGGTGAGTGGGTTGGGTTAGGGTGGGTTGGGATTGGTTTTAATTACTGTTTTAATTGTTGTTTATTATATATTTTAATATGTTTTAAAATACTGTGAGCCGCCCCGAGATGCCTGAGACATATAAGTTTTAGAAATAAGAGATAAAAAATTCTCAGCACCATGTGCTGATTTACCAATCTTTGTGTTATTGATTTATTTTGATTTATATCCCACCCTATCCCATGAGGTTCAGGGCGGCTTGCATTAAACACATAAAATACAAATATAAAACAGATAATTAAAACCCCACAATCTGTAGACTTTGGCCCTTTTCACACGAGACGCTCCCACCCATCTCAGTTTCGCTGCATGGAGATGGGTGGAGGTCTCTGTGGGAATGCAACGGGAGAGGGGTGGGGGTGCGTGCACACTCCTGCCATACACCCATCTCCACCCATCACCCATGCATGGGCCCTTTTCACACAGATACTCTAATACTGATAAAATGGGTGTTACATTTTATTATACATGTTGCAGGGCTGCAGGTGTGCTCGGTGGGTGCCCTGCTGCATGTATAGAACATCTTCTACCCTCCCCCCCACTGAGACCCGGAGCCCTCCTATCAGGTGTAGGATGTGGATTGTGGTGGCGGCGGCGGTGACAGTGGCAGCGCTGAGGTTCCTGCTGGCCCAGACAGAACAGTGAGTAGCCGGCCCCTGTTTCATCTCCTTCTCCCCCGGTTGGAGGAAGGGGCAGGGCTGGTGCTCAGACTCCAGCTTCTGGACTGGGAGTGCCAAAGGCGGTCAGCGGCTTGGCCATGCCACCAGCAGAACATCTTCTACCCCCCTCCCCCAGAGACCTGGAGCCCTCCTACCAGGTGGAGGGTGTGGATGGTGGCAGTGGCAGCAGCGGCAGTGACAACGGTGGGGCTGAGGTTCCTGCTGGCCTGGACAGAACAGTGAGTAGCTGGCCCCTGTTTCATCTCCCCCTCCCCCGGTTGGAGGAGGGGGCGGTGCTCAGACTACAACGTCTGGCCCGGCAGGGCCAAAGGTGGCCGGTGGCCCAGCCGCGCCATAGGCACACACCACAGGCAGCACTCATAAGGGCCACACTCAAGGGCCCTTGGGCGTGGCCCTTGGTGGGGTCAGGGGCAGTGGGGCAGGAAACTGTGGTTGGGGGTATATTGAAGGTTATGGGCAAGAGGAGTATTTTAGGTTAAGAGGGGGGATGTGGGGGGAATAGGGTGGGAAGAAATGATTTGTTTGGGGAGGGGTTGGTCCTTGGGATGCCCCTCTGTGGCAGAGGGGGGTAAGGGGTTTGTGGATAGGGAGGTGGGGGGTTGGGGTTGGGATGGGGGTGTAGGACTATTCCCCCCGGTGAGAGAGAGGGGGTGAGTCCAAGGGAGGTGGTTGACCCTTCAGTGGCAGAGGAGTGTGAAGGGGGTGTTGGGTTTTGCCTCCTGGTGAGATGGGGAGGGGCATTGCCTGAAAGATAGGGAGGGGGGACTCCCTGTGAGAGAGGGAGACTCAGGGAAAGGGGGTGGGGAGGGGATGGGGGAGGGATATTTTGGGGAAGGAGATATGGTGGGGGCAGGGAGGATCTCTCTCACAGCCTGAGCGGGACAGCCAGGGGGAGGGAACTGGGGGGGGCAGTCGGGGGAGGTTGGCATGGCTATTGGGGTCATGATGGGACATATGGTCTCAGGAGGAGGGGAGTGGGAGTGGTGATGCGGGATAGATGCTTAGTGCATGTCCCGTTTACCTGTTTACCCCTCCCCCAGCAGGAGAGCAGGCGGAACTTTGTCAGGGGGCCCTCCACCCATTTTTGGTGCTGTTAAACGTGAGGTCGGTGGTGAATAAGGCAATAACAATCAGCACCAGCCATGGTTGGAGAGGTGGGGTGTAGCTATGATTTTTAAAGCGGGTTGGTCTATGAGGAGGTATCCAGTGCGATCCATGGTAGGCACTGAGTGAAGGTCTCCACCTTGTGTATGATTTGGCAGGTGACAGTTTGGGAGTGCTGCTGGTATACCGTGCACCTACCAGTACGGCGGCCTCCCTGCATTCTCTGGTGGAGGCTGTGTCGGAGGTGGTGTTGTGGTCTCCAAAGACGATAGTCTTGGGGGATCTCAACATTCATGCTGACGCAGTTCTCAGGGCAGCCGAGCATGAGTTCATGGCCACCATGGCAACCATGGGCCTGTTCCAGAGGGTTAACGGCCTGACACATCTTGAGGGACATACCTTTGACCTCATGTTTTGCACTGGCCTTGAGGCGGGTGCTCCGTTAATGGAGGAGATATCAGCTGTGCCCTTGTCATGGATGGATCATTAGCTCCTGCAGACCTTCCTTCTGGCACATGTCTGCCCCCAGAAGGGTGCGGAACCTATTAGGATGGTCCTCCTACGGAGGCTGTGGGACCCAGTATGGTTTCTAGACTCTCTGGTGGAGTTACCTTCTGACCTTGATGACCATCTCATAGATGACCTCGTCAAGCTATGGAACACCTTGCTGATGGAGGCCATCGATTGAATGACTCCCAGGTGTCCATTGCCCAGGCGGAGGCTCCGCAGACCTCCTTGGTTTTCCGAGGAGCTGCAGATGCTGAAGCAAGAGGGATGATGGTGGGAGCGATGGTGGCATCATTCTTGTACTGAAGCCAACAGATTACAGCATAGAGCTAGTTTACGAGCCTATGCCATGGCTATGCAGACAGCAAAGAGGGAGTTATTTGCTGCCCTCATAGCGTCCGCAAAATCCTGTCCAACAGAGCTGTTCTGGGTTGTGCAGGGGCTGGTCAGTCCAGCCTCCCTCAACTCTGGAGTTGAGTTATCATCGGCCCGCTGTGACTTTTTGGTGGATTATTTTGCGGAGAAAATCACTCAGATCTACCAAGACCTTGATGCTGCATTTAATACAGTGGAGGATGTAGAGGTTGTAGAAACTCCGGCTTGTCCAATTTTGTTGGATCAATTTCAGTCAGTGACACCCGCTGACGCGGTGGGTGTGTTTGGGGAGGTTCAAGTCACCTCTTGTGAATTAGATCTGTGCCCATCCTGGCTGGTTAAGAGCTGCCAGGAGACAATGGGGCCATTGCTGGCTGGGATGGTCAGAGTGCCGGGCTGCTTCAAGGAGGTGGTGGTGCGGCCTCTGTTCAAGAAACCACGTTGCGCCTTTGGAATTCTCTCTCAGTGTGGGTCCGTCTGGCCCCGGACCTCCCAGCCTTTCATAGGAATTGTAAGACCTGGCTGTTCCGTCAGGCATTTGGTGAGGGAGAGGGGTGAGGATGGGTTGGGGGTGGGGAGGTTGGAGGTGGGTTTGTCCCTCTTTTTATTATTATTGTTATTTTATGATGATGTTTTAATTTGTTTTACAATATTTTATAGCCGCATTTACTGGTGTTAGCCGCTTCGAGCTGCTTGTGGCAGGAGGAGTGGGATACAATTTTTAAATAAATAAATAAATGTTACACCCATTATATCAGTGTTAGAATGTCTGTGTGAAAAGGGCCATGGAGCAATGACTTCTAATGCTGGGCACACACCCTTTCCCAGACCCACCGTGGCGAGTTTGAAAAGGGCTTGTGTCAACAATCCAGATCACTGATGAAAAAACATTAAACAGAGTTCTCCTAAATCTGCTTCCTGTGTTACCCCACTAGAAGCACCTCCATTCAGTGATAATTTCACACTAATTACTTTTTCAGATAGTTTCTACCATCCAGCCAATCATCTGCCAGCTGACCAGTTTATAATCCTTTCAGCCTATGTTTTGCTTTATAGTAAGGGAAGGGAGCAATCTTCCACCATTAAAGTCAATGGGAGCTAAGCCAATGACTTTAATGGATGGAAGTTTGTGCTCTCTGTATTACTAATTTTTATGTCTGGATGGTACTAAATCAAACAACTTATAGTGGTTGATAATTGTCTGACACTGTTTTATGGAAAATAGGTCTTTTGAGAAACAATGCAGCTAGCACCCAAACTAATGAAGCTTGGTTTACAAAAGTTGGGGGAGAAAGAAACAATGTTCAGTGTAAGTCAATGAGATTTTTAGTTAGCTGAAATATCTATTTATTTATTTCACTGGTCTTTTCCCCCGCACCCTCCCGCTCACAGAGCAGCTCGGGGCGGCTCTCTCTCTCCAAATACCAATCGTTACAAAATTTTGGGGCCCCATTTTTCTTTGGGCATCTACCCACCAGATCCAAAGTTGTTAAGGGATACACATACCCACATACACAGAGAGAGTGGGTAAAAACAGATGTTGTGACATTGGGCCACTCTGGCCCACTTTGACCAACTTTGCACCGGACTTTGCATGTTTGTGCAGGTGCCACCATATGATGGCCCAAGTTTGCCCTGGGCCATGTCGGCGGCTAGCCTGGGCTCTCACCCATGAACTATGCCCCAGTCATAGCCTGGGCTAAGGTCCACGTGATTGGACCACAGCAGGCTAGGACATCTGCAGATGTCTTCCCAGCAGACATGGTCCAGATCAGGTTGGCCATGGCTGGCTGTTATTGGCTGCCATGGCTGCCCGTCATGGCAGGGAGTGGGGTGCTGGGTGTAGTGTGGGGCCGAGGCCGGCCGCATGTTCTTGCATCTCCCCACCCTCCCTGGTGGCCTGGCCATGGGCACATTTGTTGTGTAGCCCAGTCTGGACCATGTCCACTGTGGCTTCCCGGCCTGAGTCAGGCCACCACCACGCAGTCGCCACTTCTATTTCCACCCAGGGTGTTTGCATAAACCCTTTTTCCATAGGAAAACCAGAATAAAATCCCCTCTGATTGCAAGTTTGATCAATAAAAGAAATTGTGTTAGTAGATCTCTGTCTGTATAGGAGATCAGCGCTGAGAAGCTAAATTTCATATTGGCCAAAATTGTCCGCGTAGAGGTATGTGGTGTTCGGGATACCTTGATGCTAGAGGAATGGGGTAAAACAGCATATTTCAGCGGAAGTGATTCCAAATATCTTCACATATGAAAGTCAGCCACTCAAGGATCTTCAAAATAAAGAAGTAATTTCCCCAGCCATTTACAGTCTGAAACAACCATCTATTGTCTGTGACGCAACTCACAGCTAATATCAAATCACAGATAGAACTCATAACTCGTAAGGCAAAACATTCATATCCGTTCTACAATTTTTAGAGTAACACTTTACATTAAGTTATCAAGTATGTGGTAAAGAGATCTGTGGGATTTTATTGCTCCATTTATACTAAGGGTAGAATGTTCAAGAGAGCCTAACTAACTTACAGGACAATCCTTCACCATTAAGGTCAACAGAAGTTTTGCAGTTGACTTCAATGGGTGGAGGATTGTGACTTTCGCTGACTTTGAAAAACGACGGGGCTTGCACCCTCTTGTAAATTACCCTACACCTAGCCCCTAACCTCTCTTTCTCAAACTGTGGATAATTCATTGCAGTTTGGGCCATAGTATATGATGGGAAAATACTCCCCCCATCCTGTGAAATTTTGTCAGGATAGAAATTGGGCGACTGAAAATTTGGGTTTCAGTTTGGAGGCACTGAGTATGTGCAGCAGATACTTTGAAAGTAGAGGAATGCAGATGCAAAGTGGATCAGACCACTCTGCCTCTATGTTCCCACCCATATTTACATACATTCCTGAGATGCTTTCACACTGTAGATAAGTCACGTGCATGTGTCAAGACTGATACTGCACTGCTCTTGCATCAACATGTAAACAAGCCAAGAACGGGTACTTGAGCTCTCGCATCCTCATGAATGTTGCATCCCTTGTCTCTCCCTCTGTTCCCCCTTCCCTGTCTCCCCACCCCCTGTCTTTAGATTGTAAGCTCTCAGACAGGGACCGTGTCGACCTTGTTTTTTGTAATGCGCCAGGTACATCTCTGTTGCTATATAAATGCTAATGCTAATAATAAAATAATAACAACAACAACAACAACAACAATAATAATAATAATAAACATGTTACTATGTCCCCTAGGAACCCACTACATACATTACTTCCACTTACCCAGATTCTCTTACTCATGCACTTCACCAACTGCAGATTCTCTTTACCACTGTCATTGTTTACAGTTGCATTGACAATGGGACTCGGACCTATCCGGATGTCCCCTACCCTGAGGAGTCTAAAAGATAAATAGAGAGAGGTCAGGGAAGAAGAACAAATACAGGGATGTCCCTTGAGGAACAAACTATCAACCTCACCAGCATCCTTCTCTTGCAAAATCACAACCGAACCCATCTCAGCTGTTGTTATAGCAATTGGTGCCTTTTTTTTTACTGCAGTCCTGACACCACTTACCCTAGAGCAGGCCCATTGGTCTTAGCCATTCAGAGAGACTAATTATCTTTGGACAAAGAGAGAGAGAGCAATGAAGACACCACAATATTTGCCCCTCTTACCTTCTACACTAATCAAACATGGTCTGCTGTGCTGTCTGCCTTTCCAACAAAATCCTCCAAGCCTCCGCCAGCTAAATATCCACCGTGACCCACATCCATTTGGCAAACACTGTGTGAAAAGCACGTCATTCAAAAAGTTATGCATGCATAATTGGCTGGCCCCATACAGCATCACAGGGATGCAATATGCAAGACAGTTTTCTAGATTCTTGGGCTAAGTTGACTCTCAGATGCATAGATTTTAAAGTTAGAAACAAAGATGTAAAAACAGGGGCTGACGAGGATCCCCCCTGCTCCCCCATTCCAATGGGTGCAATCTCTCACACCATTCTCTTTCCACTGGCATTTCCAGGGAATTCTCCTGGAAGCTGGATGCACTTAAAAATGTGGAGCTGTGGGGTGGGGCTCTGAGAGTTAGGTGAGAGAGGTTTCCCCCTCCTCACTTTGGATGGACTTACTCCCAGCCTGAGGAAGGACCCCTTGTGTCTCAGATGACTGCATACTCTCACCAACAGAGTTGATCTAATAAAAGATATCATCTCTGAACTTCTTTGTCTCCATTTATTCCACCAGAAAGAAGACATGAATAACTGGAGGAAATTCAATAGGCGTTTGCAACCTAGGCTTGGCATCTCTCTGTCTTTTACTCAAAGACTCTGGGTTTTGACCTAGAGTCTCCAGAAACCAAGCCTTGAATTCTCTGGGTCAGCCATGGGCATATGTGACTAATCTGGAGAAACCAGGGCTCCTGGGGCAGCCACATCAGAAAGAGGGCAAGACATAGGGACTTTTCTGTCCCCTTTCCAATGTGGCCCTGCTCCTATGGAGTGCTGTGATGTTACAATGCTCCAGAAGAGTGGGATTATGTCAGAAAAGGTGCATGACAGCCCCTTTGCCCTTTCACTTACGACGTGGTCCTGCCCCTTCTGGGTTTCCTACTGGAAGGAGAGGGCAACCTCAGTCTGATCTTAAAACCTATGCATCTGTGAGTCACAGTAGCATGAACATTTGTAAAACTGTCCCCCTCCCTCCATTTTCTATCCTGCTTAGAGCTGCATCAGGTACTAAAAGTAATACCCGCATTTTCTGGCACACCTTTGGGCACATGATGGGCTACCCAAGGACATATTCAGGTGCCTGAGGTCTGAAAACATGAGCATTACCCAGAGGTACAGCACCTATCAGGCATTAGAGCATCCGGTCAGAGCCCGTTTGGCCATCGATGGGGCACCGCAGATTCATCGGGGGTGGCTGAACCTTTGGGGGCCCAGTTGCAGCTGTAATCCTGACCAAAGTCAGAGTGATTTCTGTATCATTTCTCATTTGAATTTGTTCAGATTTAAATTTGAGCTGTTGGTTCTTGCTAAACTAAAAAGCCTTTTTACTTTCTCCCTGTCTAGGTACTTATATGCTGCAATCAAGTCCTGTCTTCACTTTCCTTTTGACCTGGTCAGCAGTGCAGAAATTAAAGTTCTAGAACATTCTGCTTCCACCCACACCCCCAACGGCCTGCAAATTGTCTAATTAGTAGTTAGAGCAGGCTGCCTTACAGCAAGATCAATAACCAGCAAAAGCCTAATTGGTTCAGTCTGAGCCCACACAGTGGCAGTGCAGACATGGGCAAGTGGGAACTGGTCACTACTAGTGCTCTCCCACTAGTGTCTCAGTGCTATGACAGTGGCTCTGCAAAATATCCCAGAGCGCACTGCTTCTGAGAACTGAGACAGGAACAGTGGGACAGCTACCCCAAAAGCACGGCCATTTTAGGACAGCCCAAACCTGGACACAGAATGCTGGTCCGCCATCTTGGAGCAGTTCAGCATGGCTAGTTTGGCTGCACAGAACTACATGCCCCTAGCCCAGGTTACCACTAGCTCAGCTCTCTCAAGTCTAGCTGCAGCCATTGCCTGGTCTAAGCCCTCCCTCCCCTTTCTACTTTTTTGCCTTCATTTTCTCCTCCCTGCTCACTTCTTTCCCCGGCTCCGAATTGTTGCAGTAGAAGCAGAAGCGCTGTGGATCCATCAGGCTGAAACGCAGAGCAGCAGGGAGCTGACACATCAATCACGGCTCTGCTGTTGGAATTAATGAGAGCGCCACAGGTTCAGGCTGCCACTCAGCAGCCTCACTTTGCTGCTTCCATATGGCTTCCAGCCGGCAGACTCACACGCACCAATCCCTGCCAATTAAAGCCTCAGCGCTCCCAACGTCCCCCTATTAGGCTCACAGCTTCATTATTCTAATTAAACAAAACAAGCTGACCCCTCCCTTTTTCAGCATTGATTCATGTCCCTCGCACAACGTCGGCTGCTTCATGCAGCAAAACAGCACGCATCGAGACGCCTTCAGGGAGCAACGCTGAGAAACACTGTCTCTTAACGTCAGTCTGGCTCTCCTTCTCCCCACCCCCTGCTTTTCCCTGTAAAGGAGGAGAGATACCCCATACCTGGTAGGATCTTTCCTTATTCAGGGAGGACTGCCTGAGCTTGCATTGCCTGGTCTCAAACCCACTAACTCTGTGGGCCTGAAAGATTAACTTCCAGTCAGACATGATTAAGTCTGTGTTCTGCTTGGAGAAGATAGGAAGAGAGAAAAAATCCACTGAGAAACAGGCCATATTGAAGAACAAATACAAAGAGGAAGAGAGGAAAAGCTTCCTAACATAAATGCTGGTTACAGAGCTCTTACCCGTGCCCTTGTACACATTACCATTGATCTATCTTTTGGGATTAGCCCTTTCACCACAACATCAGCATCTCTCTTGGCTAGGAGGGAAAGGCCTCCATTGTAGAAGCTGGGCTGTCAGGGCCTGGGATGAGAACCAACACCCTTAAAGTCCTGCGGGTAGGAGTCAGCTCCACTGCACCCACCTCCGGAGTCTGGTTTGGGCCTCTCTTCCTTGCCTGCTAGTCTCTTGGTTCTAGCACCTTGATGGGATTTCCCACCCACAGAGCTTCTGATTGGCTGCTTCTTATTTAAAATCTGCCTGACAGGAACAGGAAGTCAGGTGGAGTAATGCATAGGAACTATTTCTGCTTTGGAAGCTGCATAAAACCTGCTCCCCAGTTCCTGCTTTCAGCCTCCCTGCAACTTTGTTCCTGAGCCAGTTTCCTTGCATGTCTGCTCTGTGCACTGCCTGTGTCTCATGCATCCAGTAACTCTGCACAGCTATCTACCTATTTGTGTCCAGCTTGCCTTATTGACTTGTTGCCCATACCATCTTGCCCTTTTTGGGTGGAATCAAATGACATGATAGCCCATTCGGTCTATGCAGCCCACAAACACGTTTAGCACATCCAGCCTAATAAACGGGCAACCCCTGTCCATATTTCATGTGCTTGTGGCAGCTTCCACCAATGGCACTAGTGATCTCCCTCCCTGCGGCCACGTCTCAGCTGAGAGGCGTGCTAGAGATCTCCCTTCCTGCATTCTCCCTCCCTGTGATCTCAGTTGAGAGGCGCTCTGAGATCTCCTCCTTGCAATCTCAGAGGCATGCTGACATCTCCCTCCCTGCCTGTCAGCTGAGAGGTTGTGGCGGAGGAAGACTGTGGGGAAGGAGTTCTCAGTGTGCCTCTCAGCTGAGAGGCAGGGAGGGAGATCTCAGTGAGCCTCTCAGCTGAGAGGCAGCTGCAGGGGAGGAGATTCCTTCTGCTCCTGCCTCTCAGCTGGCTGGGCGTGCTTCTAGGTGGGACTCTATGGTACTGGTGGACCTGGATGGTGGCAAGACTGTGGGCAAACCTAATTGGCAAGACACAGACATGTGGGAACCTGCTAGCTCCGATTAGCCCACATGCTGGGCCTGTGATGTTCCTGGACTGCGAGTGGCGACTTCACGATGACCATGTGGAGGCCGCGTGGTCGATGCCCAATAGATGGGCATGCGGGAATGTGCCTGGTGAAGGCTAATGTGGGCTATCATCTGGTTTGAACCCACCCTTAGACTTTGCTTACCTCTTACTCCCTTGCCTATGTCCTGTTTGCCTCTTCTCTGGTTGAACTTTGGTCTATTCGACAACCATGTTGTCTGCCTGTTTTTGCACCTTTCCAGCTCCTCTTGCCTTGACCCCCCCCCTTGTCTCATGGAGCCCTTGGGGCTTGTTGACACCCCAAGGTGGGGCATTGTCCATTGTTATCACCCAAGTGTGATATATTGTTCCTTTAACAAGTTTGGTAGCTCTGCACTTATCCCAGGCAGATCACTACTTCTGGATTCGTTAGTTTGCCAAAACAATAAAGTAAGTCACACAAGGTGGCTGTGTTGTAACCAGCTCCCCTGCTTCAGTCTCCTTCTATAATTCCACAAATACAACATTGGCAACAGATGATTTTAGTTCCCACCAGTGCCTGGAGCCCTGATTCACTGCAAACTTCAGGAGGAACCCAAGACAGACAGTAAAAGTGTTTCTCAGTGACTGTCTATTATTTTGCTGTGAGACAGCCTCAATAAACAGCTTGAGAGGAGAGGAAAAGAAAGTCTGCAGTCCCACAAAGTCAAAGACAATTTACAACACTTGCTGTTATTGCTTAAAGAGTTTGCTCAAGTAATCAACACCAGAGTGGATAAAGATTGCAGCCAAACTAGCAGCACACACAGCTAATGCTGGTGCAGCTTTGGGAAAGTGAAACTGAAAAACGCCATTTTGTCTTAGTTACTAGGCTGTGTGCAACCTGAACTTAGAGCTTGTAGTCAGCAGAGGGAGCAAAAGTACAAGCAATGCACAGAAATACAAGCAATGCACAGAAATGCAAGCAATGCACAGAAACGAAGGCAGGGTAATTCCCCTAACAGTAAAGCAACAAAGCCTAGAAAGGAGGCAAATGGCAACTTTTGTGGGCATCATTGGTGAGTCTGATGAAAGCCATGAATCATGTTTTGAACAATTTGCTACCTGTAGTACAGTTCCAGATGGCAAACAAATTGCAACACTGCAGATGACAGTGATGGGATCTAAGGTATATAGATTGCTCTGAGACCTATTGTCTCCAGCTTTCCCTGAAAATATCACATACCCTAAAATTGCAGCAGCTACGAGAGAACATTTTTCTCCTTCCCTATCAAGGGTTGCAGAATGATATTGAGTCCATCAGCAAGAGCAAACCCAAGGAGCTGGGGAGTCTGTTATGCAATTTGTGGCTTTTCTGAGGAAGTTATTAGAACACTGTCAGTTGGGCGAACCTTAAATGACACTCTGTGTGACCAATCTGTGATGAGTTAAGTGCAGCGATCAGACCCGGAAGAAGTTACTTTATGTAATGGCCCTTCAAGAAGGCTGTGTAGGTGGCCAATTGCCAAGGAAACTGCAAAGAAAGAGTCTCGGGAATTTAGTCTCAATCAGAGAATGCAGCATTTGGGACAGCAAGAGAAAGAACCACAGGAATATAAAAAAATCCTGTATGCCCATTGTACCCAAATTACACACGCAGAGAAGGATTGCTGGGCGTGCTGAGTTATTGGCCAGAAATGCCAGGAAACAGGGCACGTTGCCATTGCCTGTCACTGAGTTCAACATTAACTAACAATACAAAGTATGTGTCTAACCAAGAAAACGCATAAGAGGTCTGATCCAGAGAAAGGACAGAAGTCAGAAATACATAATGCAACAGAAGACAAGAGCTCTACTACTCTGATTAAGATCTAGCACGGCACATTTTATCAGCAGATGAAGTCAGAGAGGGAGGGTATCTGGGTCACACTTTTGACTGAAGTCATACCTATGAAAATGGAGCTAGATATTGGAGTTGCTCTCTCATGGATTCCTTCATCTGTCTATAAGCACAAGTTTCTCTGGAAGAAATTTCCAGTTTTGAAGACTCACATTGTATAAAAGTCGACTCCAAATGGGATACTCGAGGTGATAGTTCAGCTAGATGGACACTCAGTCTTACCTTTTGTACTTGGTGGATGGAAATTATCCTCCATTATTTGGCAGAGCTTGGCTTCAGAAGCTTAAGGTGAACTGGAATGAGATCAAAGTAATTACAAAAAATTACAGGAAATACTGAACAGACACTCCAAAACTGTGACAGTGAAGCTCACTAACAAGCTTGATAGCTAGCCCAAATATTGCAAGCCCAGAGTTCATTTTATTTATTTATTTATTTATTTGGATTTATATGCTTCCCTTTCCATAGATGCTCAGGGCAGCTCACAGTTCATAAAAACTCCCACCCTCCCCTCAAAATTCCCACCTCCCTACCACTTCCCAGAAGCCCAACTAACCCCCCGCATCCCTGCAAAACAAATGCTTTTCCAAATAAAAATGTTTGACACCCACCTTCGGAAGATGCTTAGGCTTGGGCTCAAGAAAACCTCCTGGGGAAGGGAGTTCCATAAAACCAGGGCAACAACCAAAAATGCCCTCCTGTGCACCCCCGTCCCATGGACAAGGGTTACAGATGGATGCTGCAAGAGAGTGCTCCAGACCAACCATAGGGGCCGCAATGGAACATGGTAGGACAGGCGATTTTTCAGATATTGTTGTGTCTTATGCCTTAAGGAGGAAGCTGCTTTGGAATTTTGAGTGAGCATTACGATCATGTCATCAGTTTCACACAGTGAGTGTGCTTACCCATTTTGCCAGTGATGGGTTACTCCAAATTTGCAGAGATTTTAATGTGTCATTGAATCTAGTTTTATGTGCAGCCCAGAATCTACTCCCTCATATTGAAGATTTTCCTGCCAGATCTTAGTTAGTGTTTAGTGGTTAGTGTTTCAGTAAATTTGATTTATTAAATGCATATCTTCAAATGGATGTTGAGCCTGCTTCTTGTAAATACCTCATGAGCAACAAACACAAAGACTTATTCTGCTACAACAGATTGCCTTTCAGCATTGCATCTGCTCCTGCCTTCTTCCAGAAAGACATGGATGAAACCCTGAAGGACCTAAATGGAATTCAATGCTATTTGTATGGCATCCTGATTAGGGAAGAATCGGGAGGATGATCTTCAAAATTTGGATGCTGCTCTCCAACAGTTAAAAGATTATGGACTGAGAGTACGTCAAGACAAATGTGAGTTTTTAAACTTTCAAATGAATACCTTGGACATGTAATTGATGCCATAGATTTACAAAAATAATCTGAGAAGATGAACACAGTTCTTCATGTGCAAATATTGCATGCCCAGACATGACATGGTTATGTTCATTCTTAGGACAACTGAAGTATTAGGGAAAATCTTTGCCTAATCCATCTACAGTATTGATGCCTCTGCATGACCTACTGCAAGCAAAGAAAAAATGGACATGGACCAGAACCACACAATGTGATCATGACTCCCCCCGCCCCCCCACCAAGAACCTAAAAAGCTGTTGGCATCAGCAGAAGTTCTTACAGACTTTGATCCCTCACTTCCATTGTGATTGGCTTGTGATGCTTTCCCATATGGAGTGAGTGCAATTCTTTCCCATGTTTTTCCTAATGGAAAGGAGAAGCCAATTGCTTTTGTGTCCCAGATGCTTAACACTCCTTAAAATAATTATCCACAAATACAACAGGAAGCCCTCAGCATCATCTTTGTAGTGCAGAAAATTTATAATTATCTTTATGGTAAACACTTTACTTTGACTGACCACCAACTGAGGATTAAATGTCTGGAGACTATTTTAAAATAAAATACCATCTCCAGAAGCCCAGGTTAAATGTATTCCACAGGTTAAAAAAGGAAGCAAGATGACCAAATGTCTGCCTATGTGGCTAAATGGGGAGGTGAAG
>QEPC01001126.1:785509-805209 GCA_003113815.1 Sphenodon punctatus
AAAATGTATTTATTCAGAATTTTAATATTATACATATCTACTACACTAACTCTAACTGCTATTAACTATTCTAAAACCTATGGAGCTAAATGGAATATTATATCTACAAAGGCCTAGTCCTACAAACACACTATAACATATTAAAACTGAATCACTACACACTGTCTCTATCTATCTCTATAACTAAGCTAACTCCCACAACTATCTATCTATAGTAACTATCTAATATCTAATATCTATCTATCTCTATATACACAGGGATGGGGGAGCACAGACAGGTCACAACAAACAACACAGGGAGGGGTACAAAACTGAAATGAAAGCTATATCAATCTAATGGTACTCTAAATAAATCCAAAAACAGGGGAAGAGAATCAGGAATGGAATATCTACCGGGAGGAGAGGAGAATTCAATGGAGGGTATGGGAGAAAGAACACAGTGAAGGGTAAAAAATAAAAATAACACCTAAATCTATCTAATCTAATCTAAATAGCTGAAAACATAGAGGTAAATGTGTGGAAATGGGTGAAATAGGAGGAGGGTGGCAACGGATTGGTACACAATGGAGGTACACAAATGGCTGGGAGAGGGAGACGTCTGAAAATGCCTGCTGACAGGATCAGGACTCTCCTGTTTGACTGTGTTAGTTGCCATTGAGCTGTTAAGGAGGATAAGGATAGTGCCATTTCACAAACTGCACTACTGAAGAAAAACATGACAGTGAAGGTGGACCCCTGAGGGTGTGCTTCTTAGAGAGAGATCACTGCATTTCATCAGTGAAGAGGTTTTTCTTTTCTCATTTTCTCCCATGCAAATTAGATTGTTATATACCCCCGAAGAAGGGTCATGTGGACCTGAAACGTGGAGGGTTGCTTTGGCCAATATGAGATTGCATTTGGGTTGCTTTTGATAATACAAGACTGCATTTGTCTATTTTATATTTATTATTGTATTTTATTGATTTGTTACAGTAAATTGTTATCATTTTTCTATAAGTAGCCTTGTTTCTTTTGTGTTTTTCTGGTAGTGGCTGCTTGTTGGATTAGTTGGAGGATCAGTGGCTAGCTCAGAAGGAGTTGGAAGGGGGGAGGGCAATGACTTTTGTTACTTGCTGTGCCTGCCTTACCACAAGCCCCATTGGCTCCGTGCAGCCGTGGCCAATCACAGACTGTGAAGCCAGTGGTCTGAGGAAAAGAAGGATGGTGATTGGGCAGGCTGGCTGCTAGTCCAAGCCTCTCCACCCCTGGCACCAGGAAGTCTGCTCCTCCCTGGGTCTGTCAGTCATGTTTTTCTCGCCCAAACTCATCTGAACACCCCCAAACGGGGATGAACTGTTCGGGGCTTTGGCCGTTCCGTTCGGTCATTCGGTTTGGCCATCCGAACGGGCCGAGTTCGGGCCGAACACCGAACGGCCGAACCGCGTTCGCACATCCCTACCTGTTAAGATTTGGTGCAGTGAATCAGTGAATGCACGCACCAGATATTCACAGATCTATTCCAACAGAGGGGAGCAGGAATCCGGTGCCTTCTATGGATGCCCTCTCCCATTTGTAGCACCATTTTGCACATGTGCAGTGGACAAAAGATCTTCATGTACAGGAGGCCTAAGCCATTCAGTGAACATGTGCATAATAGTGCTGTGCACAGGAGTGGAGAGCCAGAGCTCCCCAACTGGATCTCTGGTAGAGTTCAGACTGGATCGGGGCCATTCCGTATTTCACCAGACCAGATTGGAACAGGGGTGAAATGCAGACTGGATCAGCGCCAGATACAAAATCCAGCCAGAATCTCCATTTCAGCACTACCCTGTTTTCCCTCCTACTCTCTGCCTTGTTTCCTCAGGCTGTTTCACTCAGCAGAAACAGTGGGGTGAGGAATGGCTTTGCTGAGGGAAACACAATCCAAGTGGCCCCCATCTCAGCTGAAGCCTCTATGTGCTGCTATAATACATGGCTATGTGTAATAATCTTCCCAATCAGTGTCGGTTTGGGGGAAGATGCTTCTCTGCTGTCTGTCAAATGAATTCTGCAGCTTGTGTAGCTGGCAGGGGGCTCAGTCTGTACTACTACGCACTGACCTATTTGTCCCTTAAATCTGCTCCTGTCATCACGACTCCTGCCAGAAGATCTAATAGGGGTGTGCAATTCATTTTTGTTATTATGATAGCAAAAATGATTTTTTTGTTTTTATTTTTAATTATTGTAAAAACAAAACCAAAAATTAATAATGATGAAAACAGAAATGAAAATGAATTTTTGTTTTTAAAATAATGGGAAAATACTGGAAACCATATTTCTGGCTATAACGTTATTGCTCCTTATTCAATTCTGATGAAACATGGGAATAGTGTGCCCGCAATAGAGGTCACTAAGTGTACCAAACTTTGGAATGACTGGATAAAAGGAACTGATTATAGAAGTAACTGAATGTTGTGATTTTAAGAAAAGCGCCATACACATCCCTGGTTACACCTTCTTTTTCTTCTATTACATTTGCATGAAACCTAGGATTATTATGTCCCTTCTAAAAATTACCAATCCTGCCAAATTTTGGGAAGATTGGATAAATTTTCCTGAAGTTATAAGTCATTAACTTGAAAACTCACTTCTGGCTGTAACATTTTTATACTCCATCCTGTTTACATGTAATTTGGCAGGAATATATCACATACATTTCCTGTCATCTCTGCCAAACTACAGGGCAAATTGATAAAGGGACCCAATTCTATAAGCAATTGAAGTTGTCCTGTTGAAGACATGGCATGGAT
Source organism: Sphenodon punctatus (assembly GCA_003113815.1). Classification (NCBI taxonomy): domain Eukaryota; kingdom Metazoa; phylum Chordata; class Lepidosauria; order Sphenodontia; family Sphenodontidae; genus Sphenodon; species Sphenodon punctatus. Next base: position 788,278 of record QEPC01001126.1, read on the forward strand.
TGGAGATGGAGAGAAGTTGTAGGAGGGAGGATGTGGAGCAACCCAAAAGACTGACAGACACATTCACTGGCCAGTTACTGCATGATTCCAGCTTTACAGGACCAATTGGTGGTGGCTTTGAGGTGGGCATAGGGGGAAGCCCTGAGGCGGGCATAGAAGGGAAATGAGGGAGGTGGGTTGGGTGGGTTGGGTTAGGGTGGGTAGGGATGGGTTTTAATTTATTATTTTAATTGTAGTTTGTTGTATATTTTAATATGTATTAAAATGTTGTGAACCGCCCTGAGATGCCCGAGGCAGGACGGGGTGGCATATAAGTTTTAAAAATAAATAAATAAATAAATAATTGGGACTTTGGGGATAGCATCCCAGCAACCAGGAGACATAGTTTACACATCCAGGCTGGCCAATTATCATCACAATCACATCCTGCAGCACTGTGATAGAGGACATAAGAGAATCTCTATTGGCTCTCTCCTAATCAGATGCTTCTGACTTCCCAGTAACAAGTGTAGGAGAGATGTTGGGATGGTCACTGACATTTCTGCTGGCCAATTGGCATCACAAATCGATCTTATACCACACTGACACGTAAGAAAACCCCTGGCATAGGCTCGTTCTCTGTATATGCTTTGGAGGCATATAAAATTGGTACCCTTTATCACATCTTTCTGATATTTGGTAGAGTTGATCCTGAAGGTGTGAAATACATTCCTTCCAAATTTCATGTACATTGGTTGGACTAAAAATTTGTTACAGTCAGACAATGTATAAGTTATAGGTTAATTACTTATACCACCAGGACCGTTTATCCAATCCTTCTGAAATTTGGTATAGATGGGAAGGGGTATAAATTTGCCAAATTTTATCCACATTAGATGGGAGACAAAAAAGTTACAGCCATGAATGTATATGCAGATTTTTGCAAAATAACACAATTCAACTGCTTATAAAATCAGATTCCTTTATCCAATCTTTCTGGAATTTGGTCCAACCAATGCCTTCCATTGGAGGTACAATCCTTCCATGTTTCAGCCAAATATAATGAAAACAAAAAACATTACAGTCCAAAAATGTGTTTTCTTTTGAAACCAATGGAAATTGAAAACAAAAGCAAAAATGAAAACAAATTTTGATATTTATGAAAATGAAAATGAAAGATTTAAATGATGAAAACAAACAAAAAAAATGACATGGGTCCCTGGTGCACACCTCTAGGAGCTATGCAGAGATCGCTGTGGACTCAGGTCCCTGTGCTGTCCAGGGAGCTGAGGGAATTCCAGGGGAATACACTTCTGGTTCTGCTGGCAGAGTAGATTCCTTCAGGGGTGTGTAAGGTAATGGTGAGGGGCATCATACCTCTCTGCTGATTAAATTTATCCCTTTATTCCTTCTTCCTTCAAGCCTTTCCCAATTCTTCTCTGATAGATTGTTCATTTATGGGTGATTTCAGACGTTACGCGTCTGACATTCACCCCGGCTGAACCACAGTCAAACACATGCCGCGTTTGACTGTGGTGAACGTCTGTTGGCTCGCCGCCAGATGTGCACCACAGTCAACCGCGGCCTGTATTTGCATTCACCACACTTCTGGACCTCCGGATGCGAGGAGGTCAAGAAGTGTGGTGAAAGGCCACCACGGCCGTGGTGAACAGACAGTAACGTCTGGTTATTTACCGTTCACCGCGGTCAATGGGAGTCACCCCCGCCTGTGGTTGCAGCAGCGGCCGGATTGGCCACTGCCTGTCGGGAGACGGGAGGGCCACCGGGGAACACAGGGGGCGGGGCCGTGCGGCAACATGTGCCACATGGCCCCGCCCCCTCTGGGGTGTGTGTGCTGCTTTAGACAAGATGGGCGGCCACTTTCACCACGGACCGTGGGGTGGTTCGGACCACAGCCGGGGGCAATGGGGCGCACATCTGTTGGCGTGCCCCTTCACCCCCGGCTGTGGTCCGAACCACCCCATTTCCCGTGGTGAAAGTGGCCGCCCATCACGTCTGAAATCACCCTATGTTTCACCTTATGCTGTCTCAACTTTCAGGAGCCTCCTCCTCCCTCGTAACTAAGCTAAGCACGTGCACCTTCATCACACACCCTGTCTTTCCTTATGTGCCCCTCTCCTTGCTCCCCCCTCCACTTGTCCATTCTCATTTGTAAGCCCCTTAAGGAAGGGACCTGTCTTTCACCACAATTGTTCAGCACCAGGCACATTGTTGGGGCTATACAATTTATAATAATAATAGAATCGTGGAATCACAGAGTTGGAAATATCATTGAAGGCACCAATCCTCAGCTCTTTGTTGTTTCTTTGGTGTAATAGTTGTGTAAGGAAATGTTTATATCCCTTTTCGGGAATATTATGATGGTTGGATTTTGTGATATTGTTATTTTATTTAACCTAGTTGTATATATTGATGTAGTGTATATGTTTTGTGGTTTTGTGGTTATGGCTATGGTGAAAGCTAGCCGAATAAATTCTTTATAACCTTATAACCTATATAAATAAATAAATAAATAAATAAAATAAAATCTAGTTCAGACCCACTGCTTTCATGCAGCATAACTACAGATACAGCATCCTTGGTAGATAGGTGACTGTCCAGCCTCTTTTTGAAAATCTCCAGCAATGGAAAACCTTCAGCCTCCCTTCCCTAGACAATTTGTTCCTTCACTGCACAGCCCTTACTGTTAGAAAGATTTTTCTGATATTTAACAGAAACCTACCTTCCCATACTAGAGCCCATTGCTTCTAGTCCCGCCCTCTGTAGCCAGGCAGAACGGTTTCTTTCCATTGTCTGAGTGGCAGCCCTTGAGATGTTTGAAGAGTGCTATTGTGTCTCCCCTTAGTCTTCACTTTTTGAGGCTAAACATACCCAGTTCCTTCAACCTCTCCTCATAAAGCTTGCTTTCCAGATCCTTTAATAATAAATAAAATAACAACAAACAACAACAGTAATAATCAATCATCATCATCCAGTCTAGTATCTCAGCCTCTCTTTTTGATGTCTCCTCATGGGCAACTAGTTGTCATCTCAGATTCAACCTGGGCAGAGCTGAGCAGAGCTGCTGTTCTCTCCTTCCCAAGTTCAGTCCCCTCTCCCTCCTTCCTGTCTACTTTCTCTAGCACTCTGTTACCTTCATCCTCTCAGTCACTCAGACTTAGGGCCCACACTTTGGTTTTGACTTATCCCTACTAACTGGATATATGGCCATGCTTAAATCACTCCACACAAAGCTCTCTTCTCTCTAGCCACACAGCTAAAGCTCTCATCCAAGGCCTTGCCATTTTCTGTTTGAGTATTTTAGGCTCGTCCAAATGATGCTGCTAAAACTGTCTCCTTAGCACCCTGCTCTGACCGCATGTCCCCCCCTTTATATCTCTCCACTGCCTCATCAAACACCAGCATTGTCATTATATCTATCTAAAGCCCCTGCTATTTTGCATTTCCGTGTTTACTAGCACATGTGATGGCAAGCCTGCCTTTAGTATGCCAGCAACCCCTTCCCAGACTTTGCTGCCCACTAGTCAGCTCCACTCATAACCATCTTCATGCTGGAAAAACTCCCCCAGACAGAATTTCAGCAACCCCTACTTTACTCACAGTCACCCTCCTTCATACTCACTTTTGCCTTGGCATCTGCTGAATGCTTCCCCTGCCAAATGATTCCCCTGCCTTTCTCTTCCTGCTCTCATAGACCCCCCATGCTTGACATTGCACCTCTGAGGCCGTTTTCAGACGTGCAGTGGGGATCAGGCGCGGGAGCGGCGAAACAGCCGCGGCGCTATTCTAGACGAACCGGAAGCGGAAGTTGTGCGCGTGATCCGGGGCCGCGCATTCTTTGCCGACCGCGATCGAACCGGCCTGCTTTCTCTGGGGTGACATACGCAGCTGGAAAAGAATGCGCGGCTCCGGATCACGCGCACAACTTCCGCTTTCGGTTCGTCTAGAATAGCGCCGCGGCTGTTTCGCCGCTCCCGCGCCTGATCCAAGTGCACGTCTAAAAGCGGCCTGAGTCTGCATCTCAAGAAAACAAGTAACTAACAAAGCTGGGCCACCTCATCCTCCTACGCCCTTTCCTTCATGTGCTTGAACTGTCTGGAGGACAGGAATATCTGTGTTAATGGAGCACTAGAACTGAAATGGGTAGTGGGTTTATTATTTGTCGGTATTATTACATTTTTGTGTTGCCCTTTCACGTACTTGAACAGTATCTGTGACCAAAACAGGTACTTGCGTATCTGATTTTTCAGGTACTTTGTTTCCTTTTCCCCATGCTTACTTTCTTTTGCTTCAGGTATTTGGGGTTTTCTTCATTGTGGTAGTGTCATTTTTAGCAATTGTGCATGCACAAGAGTGCAAATATTGCTGAAGCAACATAACGGAAGTATTAAAATAGCCAAACTAAAAAATGCAAAATCGAAACAAATTAAAATGGAGTAACCAAAATGGATACCTGCTGGAGTGCGATTAGATGGTGGTTACGACCCAAGCTCCCATTTTTGGTTTGGGTAATGCAGATTCAATGAGTTTAGCCATCTTTTTCAGGTACCTCTTTCAGTTCTAGTCAACACCCTACCTTTGGGCGGGCACTCCCATGGCATGAAGCTTTGCTACTCCTGGCATGAAGTGGGAGCTTGACAGAGACTGTATTGCACAGTCAGCCCTGTGCAGAGCTGGCAGGCAGAGGAAGTGGCTCTGGCTGGAGGCCGCTTTGTAGACTCTGACACTGTTAGCATTTTCCCAATGAGTTATTACTGGGTTAAAGGGTTGTGATAGTGCCAATATCCAAAGCTGGGTTATTGTGTTATTAATGTGCTGCTGTCACTGGATATTAGCACTCTGATCAATCCCCAGTGACAGGGGCTGCTTAGCCTGTCACACTTTGTTTTATCTTTCATTCTTAGACTTCTACTAACTCACAAATTGCTAATCCAATCTCCCTATAACCAGGTTAAAGCAGAACAAACCCCATTGTCTTGGTGTTGTGCAGATGCAGGCTCTGGGGCCCTGACACAGCATGGAAGATGCAGCTTTGTGTCTCCTGCCTGCTCTGAGAGTGAGCTGGGCTTTGTTGCAGTAACTCTCTGTCTCTTCCAGGAAGCGCTCAATAAACCACAGCAGATGAGACACAAGGCCAGGCATTCCTGAGTGCCAGCAAAAGGACATATTCACCATCAGGGTCTCTCCTCTCACTCCACCCCACCCTCATCCTTTCTCCAGACCGCATCATCTTGCTGTTCCCAGATGTCTCGTCATCATGGTTACTGCTAGAAGTATGCCCACCTAGGGCAGAATTCTCCACAGTAGAGATTAAATAAGTATCCTAAACACACAGGTAAACCTGTCAATTATACCCTTCCCAGTGGTGGTTTGGGTAATAACCAATATCCAATTTCACTCCATTGACATCGTTAGTTTCGGTTAGTTTCTGTGGCTCAGCTCTTTTGGTTGCTTCAGCAATATTAGTACTATTGCAGATGTACAATTGCTGAAAATGACATACAAAATACCAAAATGACCAAAAATTATAATAACCAAACCATAAAACTGAAACACACAAGCAGAATACCTGGGGGGGTGGGGGGGAACAGATATGCAAGTACTCGTTTCAGTCACAGATATTATTTGGGTACTTGAAGGGCTATCTGAAATAATAACTGTGCATAATAAACCGACTGCCTGTTTCATCTTTACCCCACAGTATTTTGGGTATTTTTGTTGCAAATGGCTGACAGTCAGCTCCCCAGCTTCTCTCAAATATCCCCTATCTCATGCACAGCTCTCCCGGAGTCTTGTGGCTCTACCTTATGCCAGAGTTTCCTGACATTGAACCAGAAACTGATTTTCATCCCATTACTCCCAGTTGGCTAGGGACGGGCAAACAGAACCGAGTTCGGAAATTCAGTTCGGTTCGGTTCAGTTTGGAAATTCGGTTCGGTTCAGAAGTTCGGTTCGGTCGACCGAACTATTTGAGTTCGGTCCGAACTCCGAACTTCTGAACAAAGTTCGGAAATACAAACCCCATTGAACTAAATGGAATATTATCTTTTAGGGATGGGCAAACAGAACCGAGTTCGGAAATTCGGTTCGGTTCAGTTTGAAAATCGAGTTTGGTTCGGAAGTTCGGTTCGGTCGACTGAACTAGTCGAGTTCAGTCCAAACTCCGAACTTCCGAACCGCGTTCACCCATCCCTACAGTTGGCAGTTACAGGTCTTGAACACTCAGGAGTGGCAGACAGGTGCCTTCCCTTCTCACTAGTGCCCACTCACTGCAAAAACACCCATGATGAATAGGCTTGTTCAGGATTTTACAGTTACTTTAGCGCTTTTAACCATGTCATGTGAAAGTAACCACAAAGCAAAGGTTTAAAGAGCCAAGTAGGTGTGACCACTTTCACACCTCACAATTTAAAGTGCTAAAGCAGCAGCAGAACCCATGAGCAAGCACAATGTTAGAACTCGTCAAGAATTTATTTGTGATGATGGGTGTATCCTCCGATCCAGTGGGGGATTCTTCCATGGATCACCAGATTTACCACACAGTAAGAGTGTTCAACCATCACAAATAAATGAGTGGTGAATTACTGCCTGGTGATTTCCACAGAGTCTAGTACTTTCACACATCACAAGTTAAAAGGGTAACGCTTGAAGCTGATCCATTAATTATTACCTGGAGTTTTGCCAGCATACAAACGAAGGGTGTTTTTAAATGAAACACATCCACGTATGCCCCACCCCCCATGCATCCAGCTGCTCGTGTGATGGTGATGCGTGGGGAGGCACCCTCCCATGATCCACGCAGTGGCCACTCATGGCTACACACGGAGCACTCCTGAAAAGTCCTGAGTGCCCCGTGCGGGCCAGGGTCGCCGCCTCTGTGGACAGGGCAGCCATGCTGGGACCCGCTGCCTTGAAGCGCTCTCCACGCATGTTGTGTGCGTGGGTGCTGCACAGCCACGCTACTCAGTGGCCACTGACCCCACGGTCCAACGGCACTCATTTAAAAACACCCTAAAGGTGGGCTCAGCTTCAATTGGCTTTAATGCTGGAGGATTGCATGCATCGGAAATAATAGCACCTGCACCCAGCGATAGATCAGACTGACGAGGGATAGAAATGAAGACACACAGAGAGGAAAGAGGTTGACACAAAGGGGCAGTGGCTTGAGCAGGGAACAGAACTGATTTCCCTAATCACTGAATGCTTCCTACTATGCATATTTCCTACTGTCGGTTCTTAAATGATCAGTCACTGATTTTTTAATTATTTTTTTTTACTTTTGAGCAATCCTTTGCTGTTATTTCTTGGGCTAGTCTGAAAAGGAAGGACCAGCTATTACATCATCTTTCATCTTCCATTTATGATGACTGTTACTGAGGGGATTTTGGCAAAGCAACTCCATCACTCTGGATTTTTCAGGTCTCCTTATGCCCTCTGAGCTTGACTGCAGGCCTATATATGACAGTAAAATGACACTGGAGATGCTGATTGATGGTCTCCCCGATGATGATCGAGAACCTAGGTCACATTCGGCTGCTTCCTCCCTCCAGTGCAGCGACTGAGCATGCCTTTACTATGGCCCTTTTGAAGCAGGTCATGGGAGAGAGGGTGGTCTGTGGACGGGGGGGCGGGGGGGGATGGGTGCACACGGGTGCACACTGATTCCTCACACATCCCCATGCATCCCCATAAACGGAGCAACCTGCATTGCCACTGGTTGCTCCACGCGTGGGTGGTGGGTGGGAATGCGTGGGGTGTGGGAGTGTGGAGGAGTCTATTTAAAAATCCCATACTGGAAGCCCTGATTAAATATATTCCACAAACAAAAAAAGTAGCAAGAGGACCAAACGTCTGCCTGCATGGCTAAATGGTGAGGTAAAGATGGCTATTAGAGCCAAAAAAGTGTCCTTTTTTTTTAAAAAAAGGAAAACTAGTCCTAATGAAGAAATAGGAAAGAGCTCAACCATTGCAAAATTAGATGTAAAAGGTTAATAAAGCAGGCCAAGAGGGAATTTGAAGAGTGACTTGCTAAAGATGCAAAAACTAACAATAAAAACTTTTCAAATACACCAGAAGCAAGAAGTCTGCTAGAGAGTCAGTCAGGCCGTTAGATGACCAGGCGCTGAAAGGGGAGCTTAGGGAGGTAAAGGACATTGCAGAGAAGCTGAATGAGTTCTTTGCTTTGGTCTTCACTGCAGAAGACCACTGTTAGGGGAGATATCCATGCTTGAACTATTTTTCATAGCTGATCAACTGAAAGAATGGTCACAAATCAATGTGACTATAGAAGAAGTTCGGCAACAAATTAGGTGGGTGTTAACAGTTATCCACCTAGGGGCAGCTTCCCCAGCCGGGGAGGGGGCGGTGAGGAGTGATGTGCGGCCGCCCAGCCATGTCACCTTGCCCCCAGTGTTGCCCTGCCTCCCCACCATTGGGCATCCATGACTGCCTATTACAGGCAGCCATTGGCTAGGTGCCATGGCAATCCCCCAAGCCAGAAGGAGCTGGGGCCAGGAGCAAACGTTCCTGCCTGGGTCTGCCTGCTTTGGCCCAGATGAGTGGCTGCTGGGCCTGGACTGTGGGCCCACTTTGATTTGGGCCCATAGTGAGCCCAGTCACCACCCCGGGTGGAGTTTATTCTGGCCCGGCCCCAAATCCGGTATGATCAACTAAATAGTAACAAATCATCAGGACCAGATAGCATTAAATCTACAAAATTGCAGACTTAATATTGGTAATTTGTAGTCTATTGCCAAAATCGGACACTGTACCTGAGGATTGGAGGGTAGTGAATGTAACACCAATTTTTAAAAAGGGCTCCAGAAGTGATTTTCCAGACCTATGTCATTCTGATATATTTTGTACCCTGATATTACAGTGTCCCATTGGTTATTCTCATTCCACCAAGTCTCCAAGATGCCTATCATGTCGAGATATCCATTTAGTGCCATACACTCCAATTCTCCCATTTCCCATTTTTGACTTCTAGCATTTGCATATAGACACTTAAATATGTATTTTTATTCTTATTCTTAATCTTCTCATTGTAAAGTAACCGTTTCAGGTATTTTATATTTGTCTTCCGCGCTGATTTCCACCTGGGCTCCCTCGGCTTCTTCCGTATCCTCTATATTAGGATACTCTAATTTCTTTGAATTAAGAAGATTGTTTGGAGATGCCTCGGTCTGAACCATGCACTCTTCAGCACCTGTCAGCTTTCTCCTGGATTCTAGTTTTAAAACTTCTCACTCTAAGCAGGCAACCTCAGCATTTCCATTGCCATCCTTACTTACCCCTGAGGTTACTCACCAGACTAGTACCTTCAGGACCATGGAGAAGGTTCCTGCTGAGATCCAGGTTTCAGGAGAGATGTGTCCTGGGCCACAGCCAGATACAGACTGAAACCTCCTCAGGCTTTCCTCTTCTTATATCCAGGAAGTGAGCATGGCTACTCCTTCATGCTTCCAGACCTTAAAGGGCCAGTGCCCTGCCATGCTCACTGTTGTGTCTCTGCTGGGCTTTTCCCACTATAACAGGGCTGGCCTTGCCAAGCCCTTCCTCAGCAGTCCGGTTAAGATGTCTAGCACATCCCAGCCTGCCCAGTCCACAGGCTGGTGCCCACTGCACCCTTAAAGGGGCAGAAGCCCTGTCTGGCTCCTCCTTGCTTTATCATTTTGGTATCATTTCCGTTGTGGGCTGCCACCGGTGGCAGAAGTGCCAGCAGACACCTGCCCCAGACTTCTCAGAAGTTGAACTCCTTTCTCCCTTTCTCATTATAATGCAGTAGTAATAAGTGCACAATGACAATATAAGAACTTACTAATAAATATGTCTAACCTACACCTAATAACCTATACTATATACAATATATTCCTATCTAAGGATCTATATTAATAAACACGTATCTGCAATGTATTCTAAGTATTTATCTATCTATCCTATTCATATCCTATAATGCTAATATATATAATAAAAAGCCTAGTATATCTACTAAGGAGGGGTGGGGTATAAATTCAGAAAATAAAAAATAATAATAAAAAAATATCTATCTATCTATCTATCTATCTATCTATCTATCTATCTATCTATCTATCTATCACCTGTACAGGGGGGACAGATAGGGGAAGGGCAAAGGTAAAATAAAGGGTATAAGGAAAGGTAAGGCATAACACTGAGGGCTGGGGAAGATTTTAGTGCAAGCAGCACCATAGCTGGACACAGCTGGACACAGCAAGAGCTAACACAGAACAAGAGTCAAACAGCCTGGCCCTGCAACATAAAGGGTTGCAATGCCCTTCCCAGAGCCCCCATGATTGGTTCTGGGAGGCAGGAGACATTGAGCAATCACAGGATGCCATTCAACTGCCTGGGACCTGCTTGTGCTGCTCATTGGCCAGCGATTACATCCATCAGGTCCTTCCCCTCCCATCACAGGCCTAGTTTAAAAGTTCAACACTGTTTCTGGCTCTGAGATGTCTGCTCCTTCCTCCCCTCTCCACATTTCCTTCCAATAAACACTTGTCAGGCAATAACAAAATCAATTACTTGTGTTATTGTTATTAATTTTGTTATTATTTATCTTCATTATTGTTATTGTAATAATCATAACAAAAACAAAGAATTATGTTATTGTTATCAATTTAACGAAAAAGAAGTACACACCCCTAGCTCTCAGGTATGAAACGAAGTGGAACCAAGGGACTGCCACAAAACTTTCTGTCACATGCCATTTTCATTCCATGACCTGATGATAAACTATTATCGGGGCCGACCCAAGGCCCATGTGTGCCATGCACAACTTGTGCACTCGTCCATTGCCAGTACATTGTGCTGTGTGGAACCCGCACAGGACCCACACCAAGGAGTTTGGGGATTGCGGCCATTGTCTGCATGCATTAAATAGAAGCCACCAACTGGGGATGGGAAATTAGGTTGAAAATCAGAATTGGATCAAAATCAGAATTGGATTCAACTGAATTGTATTTGAATTGGACTAAAATTGGAATCAGATCGTATTTTCCCCCCATTGACTTCTCATTGAAGTCAATGGGGGAAAAATACAATCCCATTCCAATTTTAATCCAATTCAAATACGTAGTCAATGAGAAACCAAACCTATTCAGTTCAATGGGCCGTTCATCATTCAAAGCCACAATTCTAGAATTATGAATGGGCTAAAAGAGGAGCCTAGCAAATTGCAATAGCAAAGAGGGGGAAACGAGCAAGAGTGCACCCCTGAATTAATCTGATCCAATGAAAATCGGGTAGATTGGGGAAATTGGGTGGATCAGATAAATATAATTCCGATGAAAATTGGGTAAATTGGATTAATCTAATTCTGATTTTCCCATCCCTACCACCGAGGCAGTGACATCAAATTAATAACTTCCTAAACTTCAACAGCCTACACTAAACCATGCGGTTTAGTGCCCTTTTGTATATTTTATAGATTAGAGAAATAAGCCTTAGAATTAGGGCTGAAATGAAAATAAATTTGTTCGTCATGAGAATCTCATGAGAACTGAGAAACGTTACTGTGGTCTTGGATGATTTCAGTAATGGCTCAAGAGCTCAGTTGAGAGTTTTTCTTGATTTACCATTTACTGTGATTTACCATTTACTGTTTATGGTCCGCCGTGATTTACCATGTACCATATACCGATTTACCATGTACAGTTGACTGTGTTTGTGCATGCACAAAATGGCCACCGCCGCTATTCTGCACATGTGCACAGCCTTCTTCTAAGATGGCGCTGGCAGCGTTGCTGCCATTTTGGAAAAGGGCATCCATTTTGCATATGTGCAGTACCAGGATGAACATGGTACACACGGTAAGTGGTACACAGTAAATCAGTATACGGTACATAGTAAATCACAGTAAATGGTAAATTAAGAAAAATTCTCAACCGAGAAAGCATTGAGAACTGGGGGTTTTCTTGATTATTCGTTCTTGCTAAAAATGAGTCAAGAACCATGATTCTCGGTGAGAACTGAGAAAATATTGAGATGAGGTTTCAGCCCTAGTTTTTACCTCAAATGTTGCTCAGTCATCCAGGGTGGTGAGTTATAAGGACAGAAAGGGGAGATGTTCTGCCTTCCTTGCTGCACTACCCGAGCAGGCACAGAAGGCTGCTTTCTGCTTCTGCCTTCTGTGCATGTGCCTGTTTTAATGGTGAAGCAGACGGTAGGGATGGCAGCAGGAGCAGGAGGGAGAAGCCTCTACACTGCACTGAAATCACCCCCAGCACAGGGGGATTGGCAAATGACAACAGGCTTTGATGAGGAACCAGAGAGAGTGGGTGCAGCCAGACGAGTTGCATGGTGCAATCCCTGCGTGGTGGCCCTGTGGCAGACAATTGGTCCCACCACTTTGCGGGGAGAGCACAGGGAGCCGGGCGCACAACCATGGGCATACTGAGTGGCTCGGCCCATCTTGGAGCCGAGGCACCACTCACAGGAGTGACCGCCTGGCCCTGGCCCTGCTCTGCTTCCCTCCCCCAGCCCAACTGAGAACCAGTCCCTGACTGCGACGTGACTGCGTGTGATGGGCACTACTACTAACCATCACTCACAGCCCTACAGCCTCGCCCGGAGTGTGGCAGAGCAAGCGTGCCCGGCCACATGAGTTGCTCCACCTTGGGCGGCCATACTCCACTTGGGGCAAGGCTGCTCCATGGTGTGTCCTTGGGATTTCCCCAAGAACACGTTGCGGAGCAGCTGGCTGCCCGCCTCGACCCGAGGTGGGGAAATATCTGGTGGGCCCTGCGCAAACAAGCCACTGCATCCTGTGGTGCGTTTGTCCAAGGAGGGGGTAAGGCTACCCAAAAAGGAGTAGCCTCCCTAGACCATCTCATGTGACTGCACCCACCCAGTGAGTGGAATGGCTGGAATGACAGGGAGGGGGCTATGGGGATTGGGTGCAATTGCAAGGGACTGGGCGAAATGATAGGATACTGTCCATGATATTCTTGTCACTCCTGCCTATCACTTATCATTTCACCCAGAATGTTGTCATGCTTTTCATGGCATTCCTCGTATTATTGCACCCAATACTTTGCTATTGCACCTGATCCCCATAGTCTCCTCCCTGTCAATTCACCCACTCCTGTGGCTTCTTTCTTATCATTTCACTCAGTTTGTCCCTGTCACCCCCTGTAGTCTCCTCCCTGTTGTTCTACCTCCTCTCTCTGCCTCCTTTTTGTCATTACACACACACACACACACCCCCCTCCCCTATTGGAGATGCAGCTCCATTGTTTTTCTTTACAACCCATGAAAGCATACTGTTATTCCTATGTCTCCATACTTGGCATTTGTGTTCCCTCCATTGTTCCTAATGGGCGTTCCATGTCATTCATTTTAGTATGTCCTAGGATCCTGGCCTCTAATTCTATGTAGTTTCCAGGTACCAATATGTCTGTTTAAATTGTACCTTAACTAACATGCTCTACCGCTTTTTTGAGTTTTTCTGGCTTTGGAAAGTGACCTTCCCTGCCACATCCAGGGCCTTTTATTCAGTTTGCTGCAGAGTTTCCAGTCAGCCCTGCCCTTTCAGGAAAACAGCTGGGTTAAACCTTTTAGGCATCATTTTGAACAGGGTGTGTAAAGAGAGGGAGAAGTGAGGGAGTGGTCTGTGTTCATAGAGGAAAAGTGTAAGAGAAGGCGAGCAGGGTTGGGGGCAGGGCTGATCTGTGGTGAGGGATTAGAACTACAGCCCCATCAGTGAGGCTCAGTAGTTAAACTTTAAGTCTTTAATAGTATTTCCTAAGTATTCTGCCCCATGCCTCCTCCCAAGTGAACTCAACCATTCATGCCCTCCTTTCTCCCAACCAGCAGTGTAGTGGAGCAGGAATGTGGGGGAACATTCCTCTTCAGCAGCCTTGGAAGTTTGAGGGAGGGGGCTCTCATGAAGAGTAGGGATGGGCGAACGTGGTTTGGAAGTTTGGAGTTTGGACCGAACTCAACTAGTTCGGTCAACCGAACCGAACTTCCAAACCGAACTTGAATTTGACCAAACTGTTCAGTCGAATCTGAACCAGTTCGGAAGGCCAAAAACAGCTTAAAACACTGGTTTGAATGTACAAACTCGGTTTGGAAGTTCGGAATTTGACCGAACTCGACTAGTTCGGCCGGCTGAACCGAACTTCCGAACCGAACTCGATTTTTGAACCGAACCAAATTTCCGAACTCAGTTCTGTTCGCACATCCCTAATGAAGAGTTTCTGAATTTGTAAAATGACCACCACACCACTGCTCCCAACTGTACGTGCAGCAGAGGTAGAGGTGGGAAAGAGGGGAACTGTTTGCATTCTTTCATGCATACTCAGACTGAGACCGCTTTTAGATGAGCGCGGTGTGCTCATGTAATCTGCTCACATGACTTTTAAAAATACCACAGGCAGTGATTAGACGAGATGTTTTGCACGTTAAAGCCAGTTGTGCATTCTTTCAAAACCATGAACTAAATACCACGATATCAAGGTATTTATGTGTATAGAAATTGTACACACTTTATACAATAAAATGTTGACAATGTCACTACAGAAAACTTTATACAATTGGCTGTATAAAATTCAATTCTGCACAAAAGGACAGAATTAAGGCAGTTTGAAAAAAACGTTTGAAGGGGACTTACGAGAATAAATAAATTTCCTGTAAAGAAATAATGTAGTTAGTGGTAAATAGTAATAAAAGTCAGTATGTAGGGTAATAAATTAAATACATATCTTCTGTGAATGTTGATGGTAAATTATGGAATACAGATAGAAAATCTGGAAATAATTTCCATGCTTTTTGGCTGTAATAGGGAGCAGTCCCGTGGGGTGCTGCCCCTTTAAGAAGGGGGCTGAATGGGTCACCTGGAGGGCTGAGCATGAGCCAGCCCCATAGCTAGGGATCAGCCAGTGTGGTCCTGGGAAGACTCCCTGCTACATAGGCATTTAATTTTGTTATAATTTATGTTGTTAGATGTTTTTTTAATTGTAATTGTAATTAATTTTTATTTTGGGGGGAGTTTAAGTTAGGGAAAATGTATTTTGTGAAATGGTTTTGAAAAGGAAAGTTTTTTGTTTTGGAAACGGTTCTGCCTTTAACTTTTTTTTTTAAACCTTTAAGTTTTTTTTGGTTTAGCTGAAGTATCAATCTGCACTAACTGTAATGGCATTGGACTGTTCTGTGCAATTTTGTGACTCAGGAAAAGGAGAGCTATTGAATCTCTTCTACCAACCTTTTAATTTGGGAAAGCGGCCTTAATTAGCACTAGGTGTGTAATCTCCTGGGAGAGGCTCAGACCTTCCCGTAGCTGCTCTATGACTGGAATCTATCAATTGGCAATGAGGTTACAGAATGTTCTATTAACACAGGTCTGAACACCTTCTACTTCTGCCTTTCCAAATGAGCAGAAAAAGCTTCTAAAGGAATAGATGCCTCATTTAAAATGATTTAATCAACCTAGTAATGTAATTATTTGAGATTAATCAACTTTCTTTTCCATTTTACCTCTGTTATACTATCAATTTATACTTTGCTGCATTATTTAAGTAGCAAATTAGTTATGAGGTCCTCAAACAATGTGTGGGACTACCTCTTTCCAGATGTCAGCAATAAATTGGAAGAGACCACACATAGCACATCTGGGCCTTCATAACTCCGCCTTGACTCATATGAACCCACCTATAAAGAAATCATTCTAAATTCACACCTCCCAAGAGTGAGACTGTCAGTTCTCACAGGCAATATCCCTGTAGCAATTTTATTTATTCGTTCTTCTCCAAAATCATCATCATTATTATTAATCATTAATCCACCTTAACCAAAATGGAACCAGACTGTTGGTGCTGAAAATTAAAAAGGTTGTAGCCGAGTTCTTAAACTAAGATCTGGAGGAGAGCCAATAGGTGCTCAGGGACACACAGTTTGGACTGAGGCATTCTTTAGGGATGATATCAGTAAAAGGGAAGTTGGGTATCCTGTCAAAGATGAAAAGAAAGAAGTTGAGAGAGCTCAGGAAGAAACAAATACTGAGCAGACAAATTTTAAATGATTCCAGCCAATTGACATAGTCACTTATAAGGAGCAGAATAAGAATTAAAATAATATGTCTAAGTGGGTATTTTCAGACGTTACAAGATCACAGTCAACCACAGTGAACCACACTCAATCCCGCGGCGGGGCCAAAGTCTGTTCGGTGGCCGCCAGATGTTCACCACAGTCAATACCCACTC
This sequence comes from Sphenodon punctatus, assembly GCA_003113815.1. Lineage (NCBI taxonomy): Eukaryota > Metazoa > Chordata > Lepidosauria > Sphenodontia > Sphenodontidae > Sphenodon > Sphenodon punctatus. Next base: position 804,501 of record QEPC01001126.1, read on the forward strand.
GGGGTCAAAATCAACCACGTTTCCAAAGCTCCGTCCCGGACCATCGTCGAAAGCGTGGTCAAAGAGATTCCCAACAGGAAACAAAAAAGAGTTACGTCTGAATGGCACCACCGGCCAGAATCAAACAGAATGATTCCCAGCCAGGGACAAAGCATGCAACATCGCAGCCAGGCAACCAGGAACAACACAGGCCATGGAGGGAGATTTAAAGGGCACACAGCAGAAGGGAAACATGGTGGGATGGAGCGAGGCGGAAGGGAGAGGAGAGTGGCGGGCAACAGAGTGAGGGAGGAGGAGGTGGTTGTGCTGCACATGGAGGAGGTGGAGGGACAGCAGCAGCAGCCTGGACAGGCCGCCCCGGGGACAACAACGGGGCCGGGGGAGGAGCCACCCCGGAAACGGGTAAGGGGACTGAAGGGGAGGGGACCCTCTGGCACAGGGGCACCCAGGGGGGTGGGTGGCCAGCTGGCAGGAGGAGTGGGGGGAACGGAGGTGGGCCGTGGGGCAGGGGCAGAACGGCAACCAACCCCACCCCCATGTCCCGCAGACACAGAAACGGGTCAGGGAGCCCAAGCCCCTGGAGGAGGCCAGTAGGGATGGGCGAACGCGGTTCGGTAGTTCGGTGTTCGGCCCGAACTCGGCCTGTTCGGACAACCGAACACGAACACGAACACGAACGCACCGAACGGACCGAACACCGAACACCGAA
>QEPC01001126.1:813404-832234 GCA_003113815.1 Sphenodon punctatus
GAACCACCCGAACACCGAACGCCCGAACACGAACGTACAACCCGATGGCAAACGAACCGAACGGCCGAACACGAACGTACGACCTGCCCGAACAACCGAACACGAACGGCCGAACACGAACGGCCGAACCGAACGGGCGAACGCGAACGCGAGGCACGACCGAACGGCCGAACACGAACACACGAACCGAACACGGCCGAACCGAACGGCCGAACGCGAACACACGAACCGATCGCGGCCGAACCGAACGGCCGAACACGAACCGCGATCTGTTCGCCCATGCCTAGAGGCCAGGCAGAGGAGGAGGAGGAGCAGCAGGAGAAGGAGAAGGAGGAGGAGGAACTGGAGGGAGCAAGGGGGAGATGGCCCTACCACAGAGGGGGGCAATGGGGGCACCGGGAGACCCAAGATTTCATCTGCATCTGGGGGACCCTGGAGCATCAACTGGAGCTTGTGCTCAATCAGCGCAATGAGCACATGATCTGGGAGATAATGCAGGACATGGAGGTGGTGCGGCATCACAGGACCATGGCATAGTGCCGCTCGAAGGCCAAGGAGCTAAAGAGGGGGTACAAGGCCATCCGAGACAACAACCAGCGGTCCAGACATGGACCCCTACTATGATGCCCTGGACCACATCCTCCATATGAAGGGGTCCATAGTGTCCCCACAACTTGTGGGGAGCACCGTGGTCGAGGTCAGGGAATGGGCCGCGGTACACCCTCCCCTCAATGCCCCACAAGAAGGCACCGGCTCCAGGGCCCCCGACCCCCAGGAGGAATGCCCAGAGACCTCCCAGACAAGCAGGGGCCCCCTGACACCAGCCCGGAGATCCCCCACCTCCCAGTCAGACAGGAGGACTCCGAGGCCGGCACACTGATCACCATCAGCCAGTGGTTGCTGAGGGTCCCCAGCTACACGGAGGGTCCGGCTTTGGAGGGATCGGAGACAGACATCAAGGGTAAGCAGGCAGCTGGGAGGGGAGACTGATCAGGGGTGGGGGGGGAAGAGGGAGCCATCCACCTCCGATACCCCAGACCACGGCATGGGGGCACGGGGGGCCTCCCGGGCATACCTACAGCCCACCAACACCCCCCCATATCCCTACAGGGCATGGCATGCCCCAGCACCCGAGTCAGGCGGTCGAGGAGGCCGGTGGAGAGCAGCCCCTGCATCAGGCGGAGGCCCCAGGTGAGGCACACCAGCAAGGAGGGGGGCCCCCAAGGAGGCTGGGAGGGGGACCTGGGTTGAGGGGGCAGGGGGTTGGTCCAGGGCGATGGGGAATGGGGGGGCAGGCACCATCCACCTAAGGGGGGGCTCACAAACTCCTAAGCCTTGCCCCCACCTAGGGTGCGGCCGACTAGGGCAGCCACCCCATAACTGCTGTGTACTCTACAGGGCAGACCAAGGGGGGCCAACAACCTGTGCCCTCAGCACAACAGATGAGGGAGTACCGGACACGGGTACAGCACCGGAGGGAGGACCCGGCGGAGGACATAGTCCACACCACCATGGAACAGGGGGAGCGGATGATAGCGGCCGTGGATCGCATGGAGGCAGCAACAGAGCACTGCCTGCAACAGGTGAAGGCAAGGGACTGGAGGCTCCAGGTGGAGGTGCGCCTGGAATGGAGGTGGGAGCGCTGGGACCACAGCAGGCAGGTAGCGGCGTTTGGGAGGCTAGAACAGGCCATCGACAGAATGGTGCAGGAGCATTCAGCTAAAATGGATCAGTCTCACAACATCGGGACCTCCCTGCTCCTGCACGCTGACACCATGAGTGGCTATGTGATGGCAGCCACCCCGCTGGGCCCCCTGCCTTCCCAGGGTCCTATGCCAGGCCCCCTGGCACCCCCACCACCTCCTCAACCGCCCCAGCTGCCAGCTGGGGCCACGCATCTGCCTCCCAGTTCCTGTAGGCCCCCAGAGGGAGGAGCTGCCCAAGGGGGTCCCTCAGGTCCTGGGACCTCCCTCCCTCCCACCACCACCTGCCTATCCAGACACTGAGGCTTCCCAGGACACCGTTGGGGACATGGACAACGGGGGGGGGGAAGGCAGCTCCCAGAACTCAACGGCATCCACAGGGCGGCCGAGGGGGCGGCCCCTGAGACGCAGGGGATTGGAGGGATGGGGGGAAGGGGGAGGGCAGTCTGGGGGTGGGGAAACACACCGGCATGGTGGTGGTAGTGGTGGAGGGGGCACGTGTACTCAGGTGAAGGAATAAATGTCTGGGCACCACTACTGGCTCCTTTGGTCTGGTCATGGGCCCAGGGGTGGGTGTGGGCTGCTGGCTGTACAGGGGCCCACCCAGTGAGCTGGCAGGGGCCCCAGGGTGGTGGGGTCGGGGTAGAGGACCCTCACACCTCAACCCCCAGGCTGATATGCCTGGCCAGGGCTGCATGGATGCGCTTGGCGTAACGGTACTCCCTCGGGTTGTCAGCATTCATGTACAGAGGCACAGGTCCAGGAGGGTACCGAGGCATGGGGTAGTCGAGGGCTGCCCCATCGGTCTCGCACACGGTGTGCAGCACACATCAGGCACCTATCACAAGGGCCGAGGTCTCCACGTGTAGTCTAGCTGGCCAGCGAGGCTCCTCCAGCGCTGTCTGAGGGCTCTGAAGGCCCTCTCCACCACGGTCTGGCTTGCACACAGGTGGGAATTGTACAGCCCCGTCACCAGGGTCCGGGCGACTGGGAACACCTTCATCAGCCACCGAGTGAGGGGATAGGCTGGGTCCCCCAGGATACAGGGGGGCATTAGTACCACCTCGATCCAGGTCATCCCGATGTCTGCAAAGTCCCCGTGGTACATCCGGGCATAGAAGGGGGAGATGGTCATGATTCAGGCATTGTGGCTGTGCCCAGAGTTTCCCGTGAAGATCTCTATGAACCGCCCCCGGTGGTCCATGACAGCCTGCAGCTGCAGGGAGTGGAACTCGTGCCTGTTGACATACTCCGCGGCCTCCCCAGTGTAGGGGTCCATGGCGCCCATGCAGTTGGGGAACCCCCCAGCTGCGAAACTGGACATCACGGCCACCTGGTCCACCAGCTGGATCGCTCGGTCCAGGAGCATGCCCTCCACAGCCTCACATACTTTCCAGAGGATACAGGCAACAGTGCTCACCCCAACCCTGAAGTGCTGGGCGACTGACCGGCAGGAGTAGGGTCTTGCAAGGGCCCAGACCCCGATGGCCACCCGCTGGACCATGGGGATGGGGGTCCTCATGGGGGTGTGCTGCCGCTCCAGTCAGGGTGTGAGCAGTTGTGCAAGGCGCAGTAGGGTGAGCGTGTCCATTCGAAAGTGCGCCCTCCAGGTGGCCTCGTCCCACTGAAACAGCACCCGGGCTCGGGTGGGGTCACCACACCACACCCGCTCTGTGAGCCATACCCACTGGGCAATGGACATAGTGAGCAGGGAGGCATGCCGCATGCTCTCCCTCTGCCATTGGAGGCACCTGGCCACCTCACAGAGCACTGCGGCCCTGTCCCGGGCACGGATCAGGTTCTGCCGGTCTGCCCCAGACACCCACTGAGCCCTGAGCCAGGCCAGGGAGTGCCTGTGGCCGTGGTGGGCTCTGCGGACCCTTGTTGTGCTCCAGGCCAAGCTGACCCGCAGGCGGGCGCCCAGGTGCAACTCAGCAGTCAGGATGTGCAGCTGATTGGTGTGCGAACGGTACCACTTGGCACAGAGCACTAGGTGCATCCTGCAGGCGCCCAACTTGTCGTGTTGCATGGTGCTTTCTGCCCCGGGTGGTGTGCAGCTGTCCCCGTTATAGGCTGGGGCACGTCGCGACCCAGGGGCGGGGGCATCCATGTAGGGCGGGCGGGCCGGGGTGCTGGGGGCATCTGATTGGGTGCACCTGCTATCCCTGCATGGCGCCTCGCACATGGAGCAGCGCGCGCCCGGGCGTGCTGGTGTCAGCTGCACTCCTTCTGTCATCACCTCCCACCCCTCTGTGCTGGCAAACTTGTGTCCTTGCTGGCCTGATTAGCGTGTCGGCTTCTGTGTCTGTGTGCTCGGTTCCTGCAGCTGTGCAGGGTTCACACCCCATGTCTCGCTCTGTTGCCATGCCTTGTTGCAGCCTGTGGCCTTATCGCTTGGCCTTGGGGCTCCACCGAGTCCTGTCCCACCCCTCCAGGGACTGTGGGCCCCCCTGTCCGTGGTGTCAGTGTTTCTGGCTGACTGGACCATGGCTGGCTGTGCTTCCACCAGGCTCCCAGCCCCCATGGGGCCCCCTATACGTGGACCTTCCGCAAGACCATGGCCCTGTGCGACCTGTGGCATACCCCTGCCATGCAATTGCTCTTGAGCTGCCCTGACAGCCTGTCAGGGGCCTATGGGAGCCTGATCTCTGGCCTTCATTACTTTGGCTATGAGGCGAGTGCCCGTGACTGTCGGCTGCATACTGAGACGTTGGGGCTGGTTCCCTTTCATGATGGGTGCATTCCGGAGATGAGGTGCTCGCATGTGGGGTGGTCTGCGGCGGAGACCGTGTCTGCTCTCGCTATGTGCAGCCTGGCTGCCTACATGGTCTGCCAGGTGGAGGGGGACCCTGCCCTGGCTGTGTCCTACTTTGGCTGCATTCACAGGGCCCGTGGGTACCAGCACTCTCATGGGGCGGTGTATCACTGGCTGTTGGAGCTAGGCCACCTTCCATGGCCCCCTGCTGCTGATTCCTGTTTGTCTGAGCCCTCCGCGGAGGAGCTGTCAGTGCTGTCAGGTGTGTGATCCTGTTCCGATGTGCAGTTGTGGCTCTCCATGCAGGATCCGTTCGAGGCATACTACCTGGTCTCCCACCACATGTCCGTGCAGGAGTACTGCTGGGGCATGCTCCATTGGCTGCAATTCATTCACCTGGCAGGCCACCCAGCCCCTGGCCCCTTAGTGGCCCCCACCAGTGGCTGTGAGTCCCCCAGTGCCTTCTGGGCCCTGGTTGCTGGCCCCGCTGTGAGCTCCCGCCTCCACCCTGCTGCCGTGGTCCCCTGCCTGTTCCCTCCTTGATGTCCTGGTCGTGTTGCTGTGCTGCATGCTTCCCGGGGTACCGCTGCCCATGCTCATGGCTCTGGGCTCCCTCCACCACCCCCCCGTCTGCCTCTGTGACTGGTGTTCCCCTTCATGACTGCCTTCTCCAGTGCCCATGTCCTGCTCTCTGAACCTCCCCCCGGCTCCCCTGGATGCTGCTGACCGTCCTCGTCCACCTGCGCTCCCTTCAGTGCCCTTGCCCCCCCTTGGGTGCCTGTGTGACCTCGGGGTTCTGGGGCCCCCGGACTGCCCCTCCTGACATCTACCTGGGGGGGGGGGTTGTGACTTTGGACCGGATGCATGGCTCCGGCTCTCCATCGCACCCTCACCGGCACTTGGGGTCCGTGTGTGCCTCCTGGACCATTCCCGGGCCACTCCCTGTTCCGTGTGGCCTCCCAGTGTGCCTGTGCCCTGACCTTCCGGGGTCCCCCCATTCCGGGACTGCCTTTGTTGCTGTGGGGTTGCCTGTGCCGGCTGTGGTGTTGTTGGGGTTCTTCCTGCTGTTGCCTGTGTCTTGCCCTGCCCCTGGGCCGTTTCCCCTCCTCTTCCCTGTCCTGTGGCCCCCCTCCCCACCCCCCTGTGCCCATTGTGCCATGTGTGTTGCCTGACCTGCTGTGTCCCCCCCTTCCCTTCCTTTCCTGTCTGTGTGTGTGTGCACCCGGGCGTGTGTTTGTGGTGTGCATTCCACTGTGCCCTCATTGTCTCTGTGCCTGTTGTGTGTGGTACCTCAGCGGCTCTTCTCCCTCTTCCCCCCCTTCCCGTTTCCCTCCTGTGGGCTTTCCCTTTTGTTCCTTCTGGCTTCATTTGCCCTCAGCTGGCCATGTCTGAGTCCTGCCCCTCCCTGGTGCCTTCTGGGTGTTTTGACCACGGCCGGGAATCGGTGTCACGTCTGTTGCGATGCCCCGGGCCGTGATCTGGTGGCCCAATTCCCTACCATGGTCCAGCTCCCATCACGTCTGTTTGTGGCTCTTCTTGACCATGGGTTGTTTGGTTCACCACCGCTGGGAATCACTGTGGTGACTCGGGACCCCGTAACGTCTGAAATCACCCTGTGTTAATATACAAATGCTAGAAGATGGGTAAATTAGAATGTTTGATGTTAAATGAATATATTGAGATAATAGGCATCTCAGAAACCTGGTGGAATTAAGATAATCAGTGGGACGCTGTATTATCAGGATCCGATCCAATATAAATCCAAATGAAAGAGCCAATTGTGCTTTATGTTAAAGGCAGCATGGTCCTGTACTTTGGAATCTCTATGTATCCAATGCTTAAAAGGGAAATGTATAGCTACATATAACCAGGAAAGTGAGACTGATTATGAGATTAGACATATTCAAGTTGGAAACACAATAATAATGGGTGACCTTAATTATCTTTATATTGACTTGGGGAATATCCCTTCAGGTTTGATGCAGAGATTAAATATCTAAGACACGACAGACGTCTGCTTCTTAGAGTTATAGAATCATAGAATGTCAGAGTTTGAAGGGACCTTGAGGGTCATCTAGCCCAACTCCCTGGCTGGGTGCAGGATGACTATATGGCTACAGTATGGATGTCCAGCCTTTATCTGCAGTGTAGGACTGAAATGAGAATGAAATTAATAATCACAAGAATCTCACAGCCCTGGCGAGATCTCATGAGATTCTCGCGAGAAACTTGAGAATCTCAAAAATGCCCCCCAAGTGAACTGTGCATGTGCAAGATGGCTTTCCATGCGCAGAACAGCCCTGGTGGCCATTTTTGTGCCCGTGAAGACCGTTTTTGTCACTCTTTTGGGGTTCTTGGGAATCTCATGAGAATCTCGAGTTTCTGGTGAGAATCTCAAGATGAAAAAAAACTGTTCAAGAAGCCTATTCTCAACAAGATTTTCTAGAAGGGCGAAATCTCATTTCAGCCCTAATGGTGAGCCTATAACTTCCATAGGCAACTTTGTTCCATTGCCAAATTCTTCTTACTGTTAGGAATTATTTCCTGATACCTAACTGAAATCTATCTTCTTGTAATTTGAGCCCATTATTTCTAGACCTGCCCTCTGTAGCAATGAAGAACAGTTCTTTGCCACTTTCTTGGTGGCAGCTCCTTAGTTATATAAAGAATGCTATCATGTCTTCCTTTAATCAACTTATTGCCAGACTAAACATACCCAGTTCCAACCTGTCCTCATAAGATTTTCTTTCCAGACTCTTTAGCATCTTTGTTGCCTTCCTCTGACCCCACTCCAGTTTGTTAATGTCCTTCTTAAAATGAGGCACCCCAAACTGGACACGATACTCCAGGTGAGGTCTGACCAATGCGGAACAGAGTAGAATTATTACCTAGGGGTGCTCATGTTGTTTTCATTATATTGATAACGAAAACGGAATTTGTTGTTTAGTCAAACGTCAAAAATTAATAATGAAATCAATAAGGATAACAAATGTCGTATTGATTTTGTTATTGCCTGGCAGCCTGGTCGCTGTTTTTTGGAGGGAAATGTGGAGAGGGGAGGAGGGAGTAGACATCTCAGAGTCAGAAACAGTGTTGCACTCTTGAACTGGGACGGGAAGGACCTGATGGATGTATCTCTGGCCAAAGAGCAGCGCAAGCAGGTCCCAGCAGTTGAATGGCACCCTGGTGATTCATCAATGCCTCTGCCTCCCAGAACCAGGAGGGTTCTGGGAGAGGGCACTGAAACCCTTTATATTTTAGGGCTGGGCTGCTTCACTCTGTGTTAGCTCTCTTGCTTGTCAGGGTGCATTTGCAGAAGCTGCTGGTGCTTGCACTAGAAATCCTTCCATATATATATCCCTTATTCCTTTCCCTACCACCCAAGNATTCCCGGGCCACTCCCTGTTCCGTGTGGCCTCCCAGTGTGCCTGTGCCCTGACCTTCCGGGGTCCCCCCATTCCGGGACTGCCTTTGTTGCTGTGGGGTTGCCTGTGCCGGCTGTGGTGTTGTTGGGGTTCTTCCTGCTGTTGCCTGTGTCTTGCCCTGCCCCTGGGCCGTTTCCCCTCCTCTTCCCTGTCCTGTGGCCCCCCTCCCCACCCCCCTGTGCCCATTGTGCCATGTGTGTTGCCTGACCTGCTGTGTCCCCCCCTTCCCTTCCTTTCCTGTCTGTGTGTGTGTGCACCCGGGCGTGTGTTTGTGGTGTGCATTCCACTGTGCCCTCATTGTCTCTGTGCCTGTTGTGTGTGGTACCTCAGCGGCTCTTCTCCCTCTTCCCCCCCTTCCCGTTTCCCTCCTGTGGGCTTTCCCTTTTGTTCCTTCTGGCTTCATTTGCCCTCAGCTGGCCATGTCTGAGTCCTGCCCCTCCCTGGTGCCTTCTGGGTGTTTTGACCACGGCCGGGAATCGGTGTCACGTCTGTTGCGATGCCCCGGGCCGTGATCTGGTGGCCCAATTCCCTACCATGGTCCAGCTCCCATCACGTCTGTTTGTGGCTCTTCTTGACCATGGGTTGTTTGGTTCACCACCGCTGGGAATCACTGTGGTGACTCGGGACCCCGTAACGTCTGAAATCACCCTGTGTTAATATACAAATGCTAGAAGATGGGTAAATTAGAATGTTTGATGTTAAATGAATATATTGAGATAATAGGCATCTCAGAAACCTGGTGGAATTAAGATAATCAGTGGGACGCTGTATTATCAGGATCCGATCCAATATAAATCCAAATGAAAGAGCCAATTGTGCTTTATGTTAAAGGCAGCATGGTCCTGTACTTTGGAATCTCTATGTATCCAATGCTTAAAAGGGAAATGTATAGCTACATATAACCAGGAAAGTGAGACTGATTATGAGATTAGACATATTCAAGTTGGAAACACAATAATAATGGGTGACCTTAATTATCTTTATATTGACTTGGGGAATATCCCTTCAGGTTTGATGCAGAGATTAAATATCTAAGACACGACAGACGTCTGCTTCTTAGAGTTATAGAATCATAGAATGTCAGAGTTTGAAGGGACCTTGAGGGTCATCTAGCCCAACTCCCTGGCTGGGTGCAGGATGACTATATGGCTACAGTATGGATGTCCAGCCTTTATCTGCAGTGTAGGACTGAAATGAGAATGAAATTAATAATCACAAGAATCTCACAGCCCTGGCGAGATCTCATGAGATTCTCGCGAGAAACTTGAGAATCTCAAAAATGCCCCCCAAGTGAACTGTGCATGTGCAAGATGGCTTTCCATGCGCAGAACAGCCCTGGTGGCCATTTTTGTGCCAGTGAAGACCGTTTTTGTCACTCTTTTGGGGTTCTTGGGAATCTCATGAGAATCTCGAGTTTCTGGTGAGAATCTCAAGATGAAAAAAAACTGTTCAAGAAGCCTATTCTCAACAAGATTTTCTAGAAGGGCGAAATCTCATTTCAGCCCTAATGGTGAGCCTATAACTTCCATAGGCAACTTTGTTCCATTGCCAAATTCTTCTTACTGTTAGGAATTATTTCCTGATACCTAACTGAAATCTATCTTCTTGTAATTTGAGCCCATTATTTCTAGACCTGCCCTCTGTAGCAATGAAGAACAGTTCCTTGCCACTTTCTTGGTGGCAGCTCCTTAGTTATATAAAGAATGCTATCATGTCTTCCTTTAATCAACTTATTGCCAGACTAAACATACCCAGTTCCAACCTGTCCTCATAAGATTTTCTTTCCAGACTCTTTAGCATCTTTGTTGCCTTCCTCTGACCCCACTCCAGTTTGTTAATGTCCTTCTTAAAATGAGGCACCCCAAACTGGACACGATACTCCAGGTGAGGTCTGACCAATGCGGAACAGAGTAGAATTATTACCTAGGGGTGCTCATGTTGTTTTCATTATATTGATAACGAAAACGGAATTTGTTGTTTCGTCAAACGTCAAAAATTAATAATGAAATCAATAAGGATAACAAATGTCGTATTGATTTTGTTATTGCCTGGCAGCCTGGTCGCTGTTTTTTGGAGGGAAATGTGGAGAGGGGAGGAGGGAGTAGACATCTCAGAGTCAGAAACAGTGTTGCACTCTTGAACTGGGACGGGAAGGACCTGATGGATGTATCTCTGGCCAAAGAGCAGCGCAAGCAGGTCCCAGCAGTTGAATGGCACCCTGGTGATTCATCAATGCCTCTGCCTCCCAGAACCAGGAGGGTTCTGGGAGAGGGCACTGAAACCCTTTATATTTTAGGGCTGGGCTGCTTCACTCTGTGTTAGCTCTCTTGCTTGTCAGGGTGCATTTGCAGAAGCTGCTGGTGCTTGCACTAGAAATCCTTCCATATATATATCCCTTATTCCTTTCCCTACCACCCAAGATAGATAGATAGATAGATAGATAGATAGATATAGAATGGAGATAGATTAGATATAGTAGATATACCTCTGAGTTTTCCTTTTCCCTTCCCCTTTCTGTCTCTCCCTGTCCATATATTATATAGGTATAGATATAGATATTAGTTGTATATATATATAGATTAGATATTTAGATACGAGGTTGTTTTATTATATATATTAGGATTATAGGATAGGAATATTTTGTATTATAAATAGGTTAGGTTTAGCTTAGATTCTGTATAAATTATATAAATAAAAGTACACATTGTGTAGAGTATATATTATTGTGTGCAGTTCTTTCTGCATCACAATGAGAAGGAGAAGGAATGCAACTTCTGACTATAATTCTTCGTTGGTGCACAAAATCAATACCGATTCCAAAAACAAAATCTTGGTTTGAAATTGGTAATGATGATAACGACACCAATAATTACAACAATAATGAAAGACAACATTTTGTTATTAATGAAAAGGACACATTTTAATAATGAAAACGATAATGAAAAATGAAAAACAACATGGGGCCCTAGTGCACACCCCTATTATTACCTCTGCTGACGTGGAGACAATGCAGCCTAAAATTTCATTAGTCATTTTTTAGCCATATCCCATTGCTGACTCATGTTCATTTTGTGCTCAACCCCAATTCCTAGATTCTTTTCACATGTGCTGCTGCACTGTCAAACCAGGTATCCCCATCTTATAGTTGTGTATTTGATTTTTCTTCCCAAAATGCGGAACTTTACATTTATCTCAGTTGAGCTGCATTTTATTAATTTTAGCCCAGATTTCCAACCTATCAATTTTTTAAAATTCTAGTTCTTTCAAGGTGTTAGCGACCCCTCCCAGTTTTGTGCCATCTGCAGACTTGACAAGTATTCCCTCCACTCCTTCATCCAAGTCATTAGAAAAGAGGTTGCAGCTAGTCCTTGCAACTCTTGAAAGGAGAAGTAACTTGGATCTAGTCCTGAACAGAGCAGCACAGGATTGAGTGCAAGGAGTAATGGTAGTGGAACCACTTGGCAATAGTGATCACAATATATTTAAATTCAGCATACTTATAGGTGGAAAAATGCTAAATAAAATTACCAAAATAACATTTAACTTTAAAAAAGGAAACTACGCAAAAATGGGGAAGTTAATTAGAGGGAAACACATCCTGGATGCCCCATACACCCCTTTGACCCTCTTTCCAGTGCAGAGTGAATGTACATTAAGTGTGTAACTCCACCAGGTAAGAATATAGGCATTTTACCCTAACCAATAGGGACGGGACTATCGGTGAATTATCGGTTACCGGTTTTATTGGTATTGGATTAATCTGATATTGGATTTATGGGTATCGGTATATCTGGTTTTTTTATTGCCAATTTTTCGGATTTTTAGCATTGTGGGCATTTTTAAAATGGCTGCAATGTTAAAGATTTGAAAAATCGGCAATGTTAAAAAAATGATATATCGATACCAATATTATCGATATTATCGGATTAATCTGATATCGCCAATTATCGCATTATCAGATTTATCCGATACCGATAGTCCCATCCCTACTAACCAATACATCCATAGATGATAAGTTATGGGGTGAGGGAGACGCAGACCCCTGTTGCCTATTGGGCCGATTCCATGGCCTGCGGAAACTGCACACAACGTGCTTGCGTATGTGCGTACAAAGTGCATGCAAGTCCATAGCGAAGACATTGTGCCATGCAGATCTTGGGCAGATTCCACGCGGAGGTGCTTGGAACGGCAGCCCATACTAAGACTGTTAATCTCTGAAGGGCCCTGCCATGCATTTGTGTGCCACGTATTCATATATTTGTTCTCCTTCCCATCCTCAGAGAATACAAAGGAGCATGTTGGGTGGCTGAGTATCTCTAAGAACTATTTCATGCAAGGTACCAGCAGATTCCAGTCCTCCCATCTCTTTTGTTCAATGTGTACATGGAGCTATTGCAGGCTAGTGAGGAGTTATCTTTTTATGATTACCACAGATGTTGTGATTGTTATTTATATAGCACTTTCAGCATTTAAAGTGCTTTACTAAGGGTGTTAACCAACTGGAGTCTGGGGTTGCTCTGTGTAGCCCCCACGCAGCCACCACTTGCAGGTTCCAGATGATGAAGTGGACAGATGGGCAGGTGCTCCTCCCCACTGTGCTCTGCCCACGCCCCCTCCATCACCGAGAGGCAGTTGTTTCCCAGATCACTCTAGGTGCTCCGTCTGGGACTCTATGATCCTGGCCGACCTGCACATGCATGGAGGCTGCGCACACCCTAACAGACAGGGGGTGGCCATGTTGGCGCACATTAGCCCACATCAGTCAGCAGTCGCCTGCATGGTGGGCACCACATTCGCCGGGATGCCACTGTGAGTGGAGGCTGCAGGGCAGATGAGTGGCGGGTGTGAGAGAATAGCTGGTGGCCACCTACCAGATGGGCAAGTGGCAATGCATCCAGAGGGGGCTATTCTAATCTGGGCTACTGTCTCATCTGTGGGTGAAAAAAACAATGACTGAGTGATTAGCCCACTGGAGTCCAGGGTCGTTCTGCGGAGCCTGCGCTCAGCCGCTGCTTTCAGGTTCTGTGTGATGAACGGGACACGTGAGCAGGCGCTGCGCTCCACCCCCTCACCCGCCCTCTCCTGATGTACAGCTTGGGCACGGGGTATAGGAAGCTGCCCCCAATGTGATTTTCGTCCGTTTTCTTGTTTATTTTCGCTTTTTGGAATGCCATTTTGGAGTGCTCCAAAAATTGAAAGTAAACAGGCAAAGCACCAATAAGAGCAGAAGGAAGGCTTGCTCCCCAAGCCGCTCTAGGTGCTCCAACCAGTGCCCAGTACTCTATGGTCCTGGCGGACATGTACACGTGCAGAGCCTGCATGCACCCCAACAGACAGGAGGCGGCCTCATGGGCACGCATTCGCCTGCCTTAGCCAGCGTGTGCCTGCCCTGCACAGTGGGCTCCAGTGCTCCAGAATGATGCCATGAGTGGGGGCTGCAGGGTGGGGGTGGGAAAACATCTTGCAGGCACCTAATAGAGAGGAAGGTGGCCACCTAGCTATCGCTTGGCTATTGTGGGCTACTCTCTCATCTGTTAACACCCTGTTTCCTACCTTTATCTAGTTTATCTTCATAACCCTGTGAGGTAGGTATTACTATTACTCCCATTTTACAGATGGGGGACTGAGACTGAGTGACTTGCCCTAGGCCACCCAGCGAGTTCCTAACTAAGATTTGAACTCTGGCCTCCTAGGTGTAAGTCCAACACCTAGTCTAAGTCCAACACAGGGTACACTGATTCTCACTGGAATGCTCGTGAATTTCTGTGAAATTTAGTCAGTGTTGTGCGATATTCAGGTCCCTGTGAAAATCCCCATTTCTAAATGAATTATGTAAATCTACATTTTTAGCACTTAAAACTACAGTGAATTTCTGCTTTGCTCACGCATTACCTGTCACATGATATCCAATTTAATTTGCTTCCAATAAATGACTGATCATATCGCACAGAGCTTCTCTTCCAGATGTTTTCAACTAAAAAGATACCAGCAGCATCAAGAACCAGAAATGTTGCTGGCTAATTTTTCAGTTAATTATGTTAATTTCTCGATATATATTTCAGAATTCATCAAATGACAACGGTGTCTTTGAATGGTGTGCATATTCTGGAATAGAAAATTTGCTGCAAGTGAGTATGATTTCTAAAGATATTTATTATATAATAGCAAAAAGCCACAGATTTTGAATATGTCTATTTTTTCTGCTTTAATAAATATTACGTTTAATCAAGTAATATCTATTTTTAAACCATGATGTGGCCATGAAGTCAGCAATTTATTTTTTGCTGTGATGTGCCATGAAATAAGGCATCTTTTTCCTTTGAAAAACTACAGCCCCAAGTATGTGTTCTGGTGTCTCTATTTCCATCTTTGCAGGATCTGACATTGTCATGGAGAGGCTTATCTGGTGTCAGTCACAGGCAGAGACTTCGAAGAGGACTGGCTGGCTGAAACTCAATCACAACAAGACTGAGATAATAATTATTGGATGGAGAATGAGGAGCAGCACCCAGAGGAAATAGTGGAATTTCTAAAAGTTTGATAGGGTAGGGTGCCACCAACAATTGTCCCCAACACTTATAATAAGCATCAGTCTGGGATCTTGTGCTGCTGTTTGATTCTCTCAGTTAGTAGCCACAGCTGTCAAAGGCATGTCTTATCATCAAGCTATGCAAGGAAATTGCATCCTGTTCATTTGGATGTGAGAGTGTTGTCCAGTAGGAATGTGCGAACAGAACCGAGTTCGGAAATTTGGTTTGGTTTGGTTCGAAAATCGAGTTCGGTTTGAAAGTTTGGTTCGGTTGACCGAACTATTCGAGTTCGGTCGAATTCCGAACTTCCGAACTGAGTTCGTACATTCAAAACCATTTTTTGGGGGCCTTCCGAACTGCTTCGGATTCGACCGAACAGTTCAGTTGAATTCAAGTTCTGTTCGAAAGTTCGGTTCGGTTGACCGAACTATTCGATTTTAGTCCGAACTCCGAACTTCCGAACCACGTTTACACATCCCTTTTGTCCAGGTCCTTACCACCTCAAGGTGAAGGATGCTGGCAGACAACCCACAACCTAGGGGCTGCTTGGGGCCTCCCTCCACAAGGGTCAAACTATTGTCTCCCAGTTCTGTGATAATTAAAGATTCAGAGCTTCACCCTTAGCTGCCGCTGTGGAGATGCTACAGAACAGTGACCAGAAGCAGCAGAGAGGAGGTCGCCATCACCGTTGAGCCAGTTGCAGTTCAGGACAAGAAGAGTAGGAGGCCTAAAGTTGTGTTTTCTCATGGAGATGTAATCACCTCATCTCCTCCTTATTCCTGTCCCCTCCCAGCACAGTCAAACCACTGGGAGCTTCTAAATCTGAGTGCACCAAGCTTGTGCTGACCAGCAGCAGAGGTGGTAGGAGAAGAATACAAGGAAGCTTACTTATTGGTACTACTCTTCTAGTACTCACATGAAGTTACATGTACAAGCATTTGTGATACTATAAGCTTTGTTTAACAGTAACAAGGTTTCATGCTTGCTAATAATAATAATAATAATAATAATAATAATAATAATAAAGGTGGGTGTGGAAGAGCAGGGATTTTTCCACAAGGCATTTTGCTTTGTGAATGTGGTAAAGGCATATTGTGGTCCTTTGGGGTATTTGTGGGCCAGGCCAATGGTCCTCTGATTAGAATTCTAGGATTGGAAATTTGGAAAGTACCTTGAGTGTCATCTAGTTCATCCCCCTGCTCCCAAGCATCAGCATAAAGCATCATGGAGGAGATGCTCATCCAACCGGGTTTTGAAAAGATCCAAGGAAGGAGATTCCATAATCTCCCTGGACAACTTATTCCATTGCTCCACAGTTCTTACTTTTCTATTAGCTTAGTTTGTCTATCATTGGACTCTGAATAATGTGCATACTCCCCAGTTTCAGGCTGTGTGAAATACAGATGTCGTATGTTTAAGTACTATTTCTCAGAGAGCATGCTGCCCTGGTGCTCTGTGCTGTTGGCTAAATTGTAATTTTTTTTGGGAAGTCTTAAGTATAAGGGGGTTAAATTTTAATGCTGGTAGAAGATTTTATGTTTTATTTTTAAAGGCACTGGAGCCTTTCTGAGTGGTTAGCAGGGGAGAAAGGTAGTGACAGCACCAGAGGATCACATCCCCTCTCCCATTCTTAGAGTCATTGCATGGCTGGGATCTACAGAAAAGGTTCCCTACCTTTGCCGTAATGGGTCCTGGTAAGTCCTCGAGGAACTGGGGCCAAAGTAGAGGCCGGAGAGTCTTGGCAGGTATTCCTCTCCTCCTCATCAAATAATGCTGAGATCCAGAAAGGGCTAACTAAGTCATTTGTCATTTTTAATTGGCCCCAGTTGGGTGTGGTAGGAAACTCCAAACCAGTTGGTGCAGAGCACCATATAAAAGCCAAGAGCCTGTGAACTCTGGCCCTCGACCACTACGGATAGGCAAGGCCCAAAGATCAAGGACTTGCCTCAAGGATAAAAACTTGTTGCAGGACAAGAGGCTCCTGGGAGCCTAACCACCCCTGGACCAGGAGTTTGCTGCAGGAGACAGCTGGGAGCTTGACAAGGGGAGCCGGCTGTTCCAGGTGCCAGACAGAAGGGTCTGAAGGCTTGAGAGGTTGCCCAGAGAATTGGCAGGCAAGGGCCGGGTAAGACTCAGGGGCTGGGAGCCAGTGACAAGCTTGCTCCAAGGACGGAATCCTGGAAAGGTCATGTGTAAAGGTAACACAACTTGGCTGATATGCCAATTGGTCCGGATGTTCCCCAATAAAACTTGTAGAAAAACCCGAGTTTCTGTTGTGCTGTCTGGGTCGACTTCTGTGACAGTTTACTCTGCAACAGAGCCAACCCGGTACCGTCTTTTGTAAAAAAAAACAGAGGGTAGATCCCTGGTTTAAATGTAGGGGGCCTGCTAGTTTTGATCTGCCTATGACAGTTTCTCCCTGGGTCCCCAAAAGCTTTAGGCTTGCCCTGTCTGCTTCTCTGGTAGCGTGTGCTGTAATAACATTAGATCTCCCAAACTTAGGGTGCTTTTAAACGAGGGGCGCTGAAGCGCCTCCTGAACGCCGCGTTAAAGCAAAGCCGCCGGAAGTGATGTTCTCCCTGTTGCTGGCGGCGGCGGCTGGCAACACAGGGCTTTGGAGCGGCATGTTCTGAAAGCCTGATAATTGAAGTCTTAAGAACGCGCCGCTCCAAAGCCCTGTGTTGCCAGCCACCACCGGCAACGGGGAGAACGTCACTTCCGGCGGCTTTGCTTTAACGTGGCGTTCAGGAGGCGCTTCAGCGCCCCTCGTTTAAAAGCGGTGTTAGTTGGGTCAGATCTGCTGTGGATAAAAGACTACAAGAGGACCAAGGAAACTTTAGGAGGGGAAGGTGTAGCTGGTTGCCCAGGAGCGCTCTGGTCTTGGAGGTTCCAATATGGCAGATGGATGACTGTAAAACTGGGTAATGTACTGTTTAGATGTTCCCTTTCCCTAGAGAACACTCAACTTTTGTCATGTGACTTTGTAAAAGCTAGATTCCAGAAGCTTCACAAAGCCACAACCCCCTCCCCTGCAAATTACATAAACAAATGTAAGTTTTCTTTTAGACATGCTTTGAATTGGTGTCTGTTTCGTGAAAGCTGTGTGAGAATTTGCTCCCTCCCAGCAGTGGCTGGTGCTATTTGGGGGGCTGAGGGCTTTGTTTGTCCCTGACCCCACCTCAAAGGGGGGAGCAAACCACTGGCCACGATGCAGCAGGCAAAGTCTGCCTGTTGTCACGGCAACAGGCTGTCCTGGATGTGAAAGGCGGATCTCACATGGCGAGATCCGCAGGCTCCATTTTCCAGCGGGGCTTCTGAAAGTCGGCAGCCCTGTGAACGGGCTGAGAGGCAGAAGCACTAAGCGACTCCTCCGGCGCGTTGCCTAATTCTTTCAGAGGGAGCTCGGCGGAGCGGACCCAACCTGAGGTGTTCAGCCTCATTTAGTAGTGCCCTGCCTCCGGCTCCAGTTACCCCCCTCCCTCTCTTCACTGATCTGCCATGGTTGCGGCTCCGGCGGCGGGAGCTCCTGTTCGAGGAGTCCCTGCACCATGTAGGCAGGGCTGCCACCCTCCCCCCCCTCAATTCATCCAAGCAGGGACAGGACCAAATTCACAGGGCCCCCTTCAATCTCAGGCAGGAGTGAGTGGGCCTGGGGGAGTGGGGGTAACCAACTGGGGGGCTGAGCATTGTGCCAGAGGCAATTTGTTTTTCCAGGATAAAAGTGTGAAGAGGATTGAGCTGCCCCACGTAATGGCAAAAGGGGGAGGTAAGAACAAGGGCAAGGGCCCCACAAAGAATAAAAAAGGTACCCAGGGAGTGAGGCGAGGAGAGGGGGAAAACACAGGCCCATCAGGTGACCCTTTTGAGGCCATGCTTCAGTCTCTGCAGGAACGTATGGGGGGCTGGGAGGAGGCCCGGCCCCATCTAGCAGAGTCACCCCTCCCCCCCCATGAGGCCTTTCTGGCTCTGACCAACAGGCAGAACTGGGGGACGATGAGATGGAGGGTGCACTTGATCAGCCCCCACCTCAGCCGCAGAGGGGTGGGCGATGCTGTGTTGTTTCCTCTTGCTTTAGGGATGAGATCCCAGAGCTCCAGCGACTGAGGTGTGATCCCCAGCCTACACGCCAAGAGCAGGTCGACGCTTTCCTGAAGCAAATGGAGGTGATCAAGCAGGCAGTGCAGAACATGGCAGCCCAGCACCCCAAGCCAGTACAACAACCTCAAGGTTACTGCCCGGAGATTAACTTCTCCCTTGCTGCCCCCCATGCCTGGAACTCCCTCCCTGTCCACATCCGCCTTGCCCCCTCCCTTTATACCTTCAAATCTCTCCTTAAAACTCACCTCTTTCGCTCTGCTCTGTCTGACTCTTTATCCTGCTGAGCCACTATTCCTATACCTACGATCGGTTTACCCTT
>QEPC01001126.1:835795-846473 GCA_003113815.1 Sphenodon punctatus
CCCCCCCAGGGAGGAAAGGGAGGTAGTCCGAGTAAGGGCCCCAACACCAGTGGGCCACGAGGTGCTGGAAACAGTGCTTTGTGACTGCCCAGACTGGGAAAGTGTGAATTATGTGGTGACAGGTTTTCTGATTTGGTTTAGAATACCAGCAAGGGGAGTGCAGGTGCGGAACTGGATAAAAAACCTAAAATCAGTACATCATAGAGCAGACTTGGTGCAGGCCAAGCTCTAAAAGGAGATTGACAAAGGAAGGTTAGAGGTCCCTTTCTTACACACACCCCAATGGTGATCCTACACATTTCCCCATTTGGGGATTATGCCCCCAAAGGCTCCAGGCGAGTTTTGCCTGATACATCACCTGTTGCACCCAAAAGGGCAATCTGTCAATGATGCCATACCGGACGAGCTATGCTCGGTTCGGTATGCGTCCTTTGACACAGCAGTTGAACTCGCCAGGGGCTGCGGTCTGGGTCCACCGCTGGTGAAATGCAACATAAAGTCTGCATTCTGCTTGCTGCCTGTCCACCCAGGCGATTTCAAGTTCTTGGGTTTCCAATTCCAAGGAAAATTCTATTATGACAAGGCAATGCCAATGGGATGCTCTATATTGTGCGCCACTACTCAACTGGTTGTTGCGGCAAAGGGCACAATCAGACAACCTCCTTCACTACATAGATGATTTGTTGTTCCTGGGCAGAGCAGTCACCGATGGCTGCGGTTATTTACTGCGCATTTTTTAAGAATTGGCAGGCGAGCTGAAAATCTTCCTCGTACCTGAAAAAACGGTAGGTCCAATGACTAAACTGACATTCTTGGGCATCGAAATGGACACTGTGTAAGGTTTGTCCCACCTGCCTGAGGACAAACTGGTCACCCTGCATGTGGCCCTGAGGGATGGCATAACAGCCCAAAAGGTCACAGTTAAGCAACCACAGTCCCTCCTGGGATCCCTGACTTTCGCCTGCAAAGTAGTAGCACTGGGGAGGGTATTCTTGTCCGGGCTTTATGCCAGGATGGCCAGAAATTTACCCCAACACTACTACGTCCGAGTCACTAAAGAGATGAAAGAAGATATGGCTCTGTTTTTTAGAGAATTATAACGGAGTCAGTTTTTGGAGATGTATGCTCCTGTTGGAGGCGGAACTCCAAGTTCAGTCTGATGCAGCAGGTGCCCTCGGATTTGGGGTATACTTCAGGGGGAAATGGTGCACTGTCCCATGGACGCCTGAATGGGTGGAACAATGTGTCACCAGGGATTTAACATTCCTTGAGTTCTTCCCCATAGTACTTGCAGTGCACTTATAGGCTGGGGCCTTCACCAATCGGGCAGTGGTATTTTGGTGTGACAATCTAGCGGTTGTTCACATCATAAATTCCATGTCATCAAAATCGCCTTGTCAGGAAGTTCGTACTGAATACTTAAATTTTAACATCCTGTTTACATCCAAGCATGTCCCTGACAACGGCATAGCTGATGTGCTCTCTCACCTCCAGATGGACCTTTTTCTCCTGTTGGCACCAGACGTGGCTGAGGAGCCGGAGATTTTGCCGATGGATGTCTGGAACCTTGGATTTTAGACCTATATCAGATGGTGCAGGGTTCCCTAACCAGTTCTACCCGGCACGCGTATGGGAGGGCATTCAGGGAGTTCTAATCCTTTAGGGCCAGGCAGGGATTTGCCATGTTACTCAGACAGCAGGACCATGTGCTTGGCACGATAGTCAGCAAGTGTTCAGCCCTCATCTTTTTTAGTAAATTGGTGGTCGGTGTTTTTTTCACACACAGGCTCATAGAATCCTGGTCACATGTCAAGGACCACAGCCCTGACACCAGGCGACCCATCATGCCTGCCTTTTTGCAGAGACTAGATTCCACACTTGCCCAAGTTTATTTCACCTGGGAAGAGGCATGTCTTTTTGGCATGGCATTTAAACTAGCCTTTTATGGAGCTTTTCAAGTAAGCGAGCTGGTGGCAGAGTCTCACAGGTCTCATTTGGAAAGAGCTGTCAGAACACAGGATATACGAGTACAGGGAAACTCATTACAAATTATCCTTCATTATTCCAAAACAGACCAGTGAGGCACAGGTCACCTTATCTCCCTCCACCTGGTGGAATTCCAACTTTTGTGCCCCATAGCGGCCATTAACAAATATCTCACAGTTCGCCTCCAGGTACTGGGACAATTCCTGGCTCACACTTATGACTCCCCTCTCATCAGTAACCAGTTCATGGCGGTACTGCACCAGTGCCTTAAGCAGCTTCAGTTACCACCACACAGTTTTGGGTCGCATTCATTTAGAATTGGTGCGGCCATCTTGGACGCTGCGGAGGGTCTACCCGAATCATGAATTTGGAATATTGACAGATGGCGTTCCACTGCCTTCCACACCTACGTGTGAGCCATGCACCATGTGATACCAATACGTACTGTTCTTTCTTGTTGTTTACTTTTATTTGTTCATTCTTGCAGGATTGGCAGCCACCGGGTCACGCAAGCTGATTTGGATCATGAGCCACAGCATCGTCCACTGGACCACCAAGACAACGTGTAGATCCCACTGGGGCACACAGCTGGGACTTGGTGACTCAGCAGAAATAGTGTGGCGGGCCAGGAGTGGCATGTGGTGGGAGCAGCTCATGCCACTCCTCCATAGGATAGTGGGTGGCCAGCACCCCAATGTTACCATTGTTCACCTTGGGGAAAACAACCTGCCTAGCGACCCTGGTTTGAAGTTAGTAGTTAGGATTAAAGTGGATTGGGTGGAGGCAAGCAGGATACTACCCAGCACAAGATTCATTTGGACACATGATCAAGAGGATCAAGTGGCGTGATGCCATCTCCCCCGGGAAGGTGGACAGAGTGAGGAAGAAAATGAACAGGAAGGTGGGCAAGCTAGTCCTTGAAACGGGTGACGAATGCATTGCGCACAAAGAGATCAGTTTCTTTAGGCCTGACCTTTACTGGAACGATGGTGTACACCTGTCTGACAAAGGTGTTGAGATGTACCTCAGCGTACTGAAAGACAAGTTAGCACAATTATTTCAGAGGGAGAGTCATGGGAGAGAAACCAGCCAAACATAGGCTGGGGGTTTGCTGTGGCAGGGGTCCAGGATAGTTTGTTAAAAGTTATTAATAGAATATTAAGGAAGATGTCTCCCCATGAGGTGTGGTTAAGGGGCATACAAAGAGCAGGGGCAGCCAGGTTATCCCAAGGCCCAGGAAGGGTGGGGGAGGAGTAACCCTGATGAGGACAAGGGTGGTCCCAGATGGGGCCCTCGCCTTCCTTCCTGCTTTGGGTCGCTACAAGGCCAAGACGCCTTCTCGACCAGTCGGACGGCTGGGATGAGAGCAACCCAGTATAAGGAGTTAATGAGAGGGCTGGTACTGAGGGGACATCAGGCCGCCCGTATAAGAGTTTCTTGAGGTTAATCCTGGACCCTGGAGGTTGAACTCCCTCTGGAGATAATTATAACCAGTAAAGAGTGTGGCCTTTTAAAAACCTATAATTAACGTGTGCTTATCTTCTTCCGGGATGCGGGGGCAAATGTTCCATCTAAAAGCAGTCTGAGACTGCTGCAAGCTGTGTACTGGATGAACCACAAAACCAAGCATTAAAGAGCCTCTGGTACTTTCTGCAAGTGTCTGGTTCTTTATTGTGGTGCCTGGATCAGATTCCAATCTTGGTAGCTGCATGTACATGACCTGCTGCAGATAATCTCATTGCAATTTCCATAGTGTAAGGAGTTAGTTTTAATTCTTCTTCTATCTTTCCGCACATGACTGTTGCTGCTACTGGTGGTGGTGGTGGTGGTGGTGATGGAGGCAAAGTGAATTTATATGAGCAAAGTTTCAAAACTCAGGAAAAATGCCTTGAGGCTTGCAAAAGGCACCATGTCATTAAATAATAATAATTCCTTAGTGAGAAAAACAAACAAGCAAGTTCACCGAGTGGCAGACGCTGCCCAGAGCACTGGGGAGATCTCCCTGAGGCCACACAGGGAAAGAAGCCCAGGAGGGTTGTGTGCTTTAAACAGTGTTGTGCGTTGGGAGATGATTGGCAGGTTGTCTCTGGGAAGGAGAGAAGGCCTTGTTGAAAACAACATTTCAGTCATTGTAAATAAGGGTTTAAAAACACTGGCCTTTAATTCCAACGTGAAAGTGTGATGGTCCACATTTTGACCTAACCCCCAGCTGGCACACAGAATATGTCCAGAGAAACAAACAGCTTTCTCATTCGGCTGCTTGGCACTACATCCATGTCTCAAGCAACTGTTACAGAACACAAGCCTTATTTTCTGATTTTCATGGCTTATGACTCTCCCCAAGAGGCAGCTTCAGGCATGGTCAAAGGCAGGTCTGGAGTTTTCACAGACTCAGATTTTAAGGTCAGAAGGAACCACAGAGATCACCTATTCTAACCAGCCATATGACACAGATCACTGAACTCCCTCCAGTCATTATGTCCAACCACTAAATTACATTGGGATACAGCATCTTTTCTGATTTGAAGACAGTAAATTATTTATTTATTTGTTTGTTTATTTCCACGTACTTATAGCCCGCTCCCTCCTGCTCGCAATGGTAGTTGAGGTGGCTCACAACATCATTAAATACATTTAACACAATTATAAAACTTAAAAACTTATTAAAACTATACACTCATTAAAAGGGCTGAACTGACCCCCCACACACCCCAGCCCAGCCCAGCCCCGCTACCTGTCTCCCTCTCCAAAGGCCTGATGGAACAACCAGGTCTTACATTGTCTTTAGAAAGAAGAGACGTCCGGGGCCAGGTGGGCCTCCATCGGGAGGGAGATCCACAGCCTTGAAGCACCCACAGAGAACGCCCTCCCCACCATCGCTCGCCACCTGGAAAACCCAGGGGACTTTGAGTCGGGTGCCCCCCGGCTGATCGCAGGGGCCGCACCACAGTCCGGGGCATGAGGAGGCCCCACAGGTACGCGGGGCCTAGGCCGTTTAGGGCTTTATAGGTCAACACCAACACCTTGAATCGGGTCCGGAAGACAATAGGCAGTCAGTGCAGAGAATGGAGCACAGGTGTAATGTGCTCACGACGGCCCGTCCCCATAAGGAGACAGGCCGCCGCATTCTGCACCAGCTGAAGCTTCTGGACCATCACCAAGGGTAGCCCCACGTAGAGTGCATTACAGTAGTCCAGTCTAGAGGTGATTTCACTGTCCTCGGCAGGATTTGCCCTTGAACATTGTACCTTATTTCCTATTTGAATGTGTCCAGCTTCAACTTTCAGACATTTTTTCTGCCTTCTTCGGTTAATTTCAAGAGCCCTTTAGTACCCTGTACTTCTTTTCCATTAAGGTACTTACATACCTACCAAGTCATCTTTGTTTTTAACCTCCATTTGATNAGAGGATCAAGTGGCGTGATGCCATCTCCCCTGGGAAGGTGGACAGAGTGAGGAAGAAAATGAACAGGAAGGTGGGCAAGCTAGTCCTTGAAACGGGTGACGAATACATTGCGCACAAAGAGATCAGTTTCTTTAGGCCTGACCTTTACTGGGACGATGGTGTACACCTGTCTGACAAAGGTGTTGAGATGTACCTCAGCGTACTGAAAGACAAGTTAGCACAATTATTTCAGAGGGAGAGTCATGGGAGAGAAACCAGCCAAACATAGGCTGGGGGTTTGCTGTGGCAGGGGTCCAGGATAGTTTGTTAAAAGTTATTAATAGAATATTAAGGAAGATGTCTCCCCATGAGGTGTGGTTAAGGGGCAAACAAAGAGCAGGGGCAGCCAGGTTATCCCAAGGCCCAGGAAGGGTGGGGGAGGAGTAACCCTGATGAGGACAAGGGTGGTCCCAGATGGGGCCCTCGCCTTCCTTCCTGCTTTGGGTCGCTACAAGGCCAAGACGCCTTCTCGACCAGTCGGACGGCTGGGATGAGAGCAACCCAGTATAAGGAGTTAATGAGAGGGCTGGTACTGAGGGGACATCAGGCCGCCCGTATAAGAGTTTCTTGAGGTTAATCCTGGACCCTGGAGGTTGAACTCCCTCTGGAGATAATTATAACCAGTAAAGAGTGTGGCCTTTTAAAAACCTATAATTAACGTGTGCTTATCTTCTTCCGGGATGCGGGGGCAAATGTTCCATCTAAAAGCAGTCTGAGACTGCTGCAAGCTGTGTACTGGATGAACCACAAAACCAAGCATTAAAGAGCCTCTGGTACTTTCTGCAAGTGTCTGGTTCTTTATTGTGGTGCCTGGATCAGATTCCAATCTTGGTAGCTGCATGTACATGACCTGCTGCAGATAATCTCATTGCAATTTCCATAGTGTAAGGAGTTAGTTTTAATTCTTCTTCTATCTTTCCGCACATGACTGTTGCTGCTACTGGTGGTGGTGGTGGTGGTGGTGATGGAGGCAAAGTGAATTTATATGAGCAAAGTTTCAAAACTCAGGAAAAATGCCTTGAGGCTTGCAAAAGGCACCATGTCATTAAATAATAATAATTCCTTAGTGAGAAAAACAAACAAGCAAGTTCACCGAGTGGCAGACGCTGCCCAGAGCACTGGGGAGATCTCCCTGAGGCCACACAGGGAAAGAAGCCCAGGAGGGTTGTGTGCTTTAAACAGTGTTGTGCGTTGGGAGATGATTGGCAGGTTGTCTCTGGGAAGGAGAGAAGGCCTTGTTGAAAACAACATTTCAGTCATTGTAAATAAGGGTTTAAAAACACTGGACTTTAATTCCAACGTGAAAGTGTGATGGTCCACATTTTGACCTAACCCCCAGCTGGCACACAGAATATGTCCAGAGAAACAAACAGCTTTCTCATTCGGCTGCTTGGCACTACATCCATGTCTCAAGCAACTGTTACAGAACACAAGCCTTATTTTCTGATTTTCATGGCTTATGACTCTCCCCAAGAGGCAGCTTCAGGCATGGTCAAAGGCAGGTCTGGAGTTTTCACAGACTCAGATTTTAAGGTCAGAAGGAACCACAGAGATCACCTATTCTAACCAGCCATATGACACAGATCACTGAACTCCCTCCAGTCATTATGTCCAACCACTAAATTACATTGGGATACAGCATCTTTTCTGATTTGAAGACAGTAAATTATTTATTTATTTGTTTGTTTATTTCCACGTACTTATAGCCCGCTCCCTCCTGCTCGCAATGGTAGTTGAGGTGGCTCACAACATCATTAAATACATTTAACACAATTATAAAACTTAAAAACTTATTAAAACTATACACTCATTAAAAGGGCTGAACTGACCCCCCACACACCCCAGCCCAGCCCAGCCCCGCTACCTGTCTCCCTCTCCAAAGGCCTGATGGAACAACCAGGTCTTACATTGTCTTTAGAAAGAAGAGACGTCCGGGGCCAGGTGGGCCTCCATCGGGAGGGAGATCCACAGCCTTGGAGCACCCACAGAGAACGCCCTCCCCACCATCGCTCGCCACCTGGAAAACCCAGGGGACTTTGAGTCGGGTGCCCCCCGGCTGATCGCAGGGGCCGCACCACAGTCCGGGGCATGAGGAGGCCCCACAGGTACGCGGGGCCTAGGCCGTTTAGGGCTTTATAGGTCAACACCAACACCTTGAATCGGGTCCGGAAGACAATAGGCAGTCAGTGCAGAGAATGGAGCACAGGTGTAATGTGCTCACGACGGCCCGTCCCCATAAGGAGACAGGCCGCCGCATTCTGCACCAGCTGAAGCTTCTGGACCATCACCAAGGGTAGCCCCACGTAGAGTGCATTACAGTAGTCCAGTCTAGAGGTGATTTCACTGTCCTCGGCAGGATTTGCCCTTGAACATTGTACCTTATTTCCTATTTGAATGTGTCCAGCTTCAACTTTCAGACATTTTTTCTGCCTTCTTCGGTTAATTTCAAGAGCCCTTTAGTACCCTGTACTTCTTTTCCATTAAGGTACTTACATACCTACCAAGTCATCTTTGTTTTTAACCTCCATTTGATAAAACTAAAGAGACTGGACTCCTTTAAATGTAATGTTGTAAGGCTCGGTTTTTATCCCGTAAGTGAATCCTATAGTTCTGCTCTGCACCCTCTCCAATTTTTTCAACTTCTTTTTAAAAAAAATATGGACACAAGAACTGGATGCAGTCTCCCTAACGCATTGTACACAGATAAAATCATTTATCTGCTCTAACTCATTGCATCCCTGTTAACATAGCCAAATTACACAGTAGCATTAGTGATGAAACAAACAGCAAGTTTTATCTGCATTTTTAGATTGCACACCAAATATCCAAATGATTATTTGCACTGAAAAGAATATTTGCATATTCACCAGAAGCCCTATTTTTCTAAGTTTTTTAGGGGACTTATTTGTTTGGTTATTTTATCAGATTTCCAAATTGGAATTTATTCCATTTATTCTAAATTATTTGATCCAGTTGGCTAAATAACCAACCAAATCCTCTGAAGTGAATGAATACGCAAATAAAGTGGGCCTGGATAATGTTTTGTATCATGTTCGCCAGACCTAGATTGAAGCAGATGAATTCAATATTCCCAGTGAACAGTCATTTCAGCACTAATTTGAGTCATGTCTTGTCACAGCATCACACCAGATGTTCCTGTTCGGTTACAGTTACTTGATCACTATCATGTGATGCTATCACGGGTGGCCATGCTTACCACCCAGGGTGGTGTCATGTTTGCTCCCACCTGCCAGACGTTTGCTGCAGGCGGGAGCAGCGTACTCCCTGGACTGTGGTAGGACTCCCTGTGAGCACATATCCCTGAGTTAGCCCTGCCACGGTCCGGGGAAGGCAATCCCAGACCAGGGTAGAACGGGCCGTCACGTCTCATGGCCCGCTCTACCTAACTCCAGCTGGTGTCCGGAGCTTTTCCGGGCAGGCGCAGTGGCCTCCTAGGCTGCCACATCTGTGCTCAGCACCCCGTGCTGAGTAGCATGGGGGGGTGGGGCCATGTCCATACGTCTCCCCGCCCTCTCCCCAGCAATGGCTGCTGGCATGTTTGTTTGGTGACGGGGCCAGATCCTGCCCATGATGAAGGCTCTCACCGGGCAGGATTAACGCATGGAGGTGCTCAGCACCGTCATGTGTAAAAATACCCTATGACTACTGGGTCAATACTTTCTAGGATACGTTCCTCCCGTACTGTAGGTACTGGCTCTCCTTTAGTGCATACGAGGAATGCAGTGGAGAGCTGGGCAGCATAATTATATTTCAACTTTAGTAAGGGTTTTTGATGCAATTCCACATGAGATTCTCGTAAATAACCTACAGACAGGTGACTAAGAAGGCACTAGCATAAGGCAGTTACACAACTGGTTTAAAAGCTAAATGGGAGGGGAAATCCTGCACTGTTAAAGTCAATGGGAGGAGCACTATGCCCTTAGAGGCACAAAAAAATGGATCCAAGCCAAGTTAGGAGGGGTATCAAGTGTGTGTGTGTGTGTGTGTGGGGGGGTTGTGTGTGTTTGTGTGTGTGTATCCTGGGTTCACTGCTATTCAGAATTTTCACTAATGAATTGGATGAAAAGCAGATTATACTTTTGAAATCTGCAAAAAACACAAAACATGGAAGGACAGCAAACAGCTTAAAAGATTGGTTTAGAATTAAAAAAATGGTCTCAATAGATTGGGGAGCTGGGCTGAAAACAAAATGGAATTCAGCAAAGAGAAACATTGCTTCCAAGACATACACAATAATTGTGCCACTCTACGCAGAACTGATTAGGCCTGGACTTTTGTGTCCAGTTTGGGGCACCACATTTTGAAAAAGAGGTAGAAGATTCAGAGGGGAGCAACAAAGATGTTAAACAAACGGTCTTTTTCTATTCGTTTTCAGAATGAAAAGAACAAATGTAAACACTTATCTGAACATACAGCTCAGTACACAATTAGTTGCACATCTAACAAAATGCTCTCAGGTTCTATGCAGTGCTGAAGCATCTTATTTGATATGGCAGGCAATGGGCCAAGTCTGTTTTCTTAAAATACAACAATACTTCCAGCCATTCGTTTTCAAAAGAGTCTCCATGTTTGCTCAGATGACGGATTCAGTGGTTGAGGTTAGGTAAATGTAGGAAGAGCTGCTCTTCGGTAGTTTGTCTGCACCCAAGTTGGGCTTGCCAAAGAAAAAACACAGCCAAGCAAGGAAGTCCTATCAAATTCATTTTTTGTCTGAGAAGATACATGCTCGGGCTCTGTACGGGGCCAAGTATTTGTATCTGTATCTGTTTTTGTGATTTTAGTACCTACCTACATTATTATTATTATTATTATTATTATTATTATTATTATTATTATTATTATTATTATTTTATTTATATAGTGCCAGCGATGTACAAAAAATGTATGTGCCAGCGATGTACAAAAAAAAGGTGTACAGCTTTACAAAAAATAAGATAGACACGTCCCTTCCCGAGAGCGTACAATCTAAAGACATGTGGAGGGGAGACAGGGAAGGGGGAACAGAGGGACAGACAAGGGATGCGACATTCATGAGGATGCGGGAGCTCAGGTACATGTTCTTGGCTTGGTTACAGTAAATTGGGAGTTTACAGATAACAGGTGGGGGATAATCCTGGGTTGGGATGGTTAGCGGAGCGGAAGAGGTGGGTTTTGAGGAGGGATTTGAAGGTGTGGAGGGTGGGGGCAAGGTGGATGAGGGCAGGGAGGGAGTTCTAGGCGTGCGGGG
>QEPC01001126.1:846490-857282 GCA_003113815.1 Sphenodon punctatus
GGAGTGCCCGAACAGGGGTTCGGAGGGAGATGAGGGCGGGGGTGGTGGTGGTGGTGGTGAGGTTGTGAAGGGCTTTGTAAGTGAAGACAAGGAGCTTGTGCAGAATACGCTCAGGAAGGGGAAGCCAGTGGAGAGAGGAGAGGCTGCACGTGGTCAAAGCGACGGGCTAGGTGGATGATCCTGGCAGCAGAGTTTTGAACAGAGATGAGGGAAGAAAGGTGAGAGTGGGGAAGGCCAGCAAGGAGGATGTTACAGTAGTCGAGGCATGAGATTACTAGGGCGTGGATGAGAGTTTTGGCGGAGGAGACAGACAGAAAAGGGCGAATCTTAGCAATGTTGTGGAGGGAGCAACAGCAGGATTTAGCGACGGAGTCAGTGTAGGGTTTGAATTTGTATCTTTATTCTTTACCTTGTGGCAGCAATTCAAGTGGTCAGATAGGATGCCCCAGTATGTGCACAGGGATATGGAAACAATGTGGGAGAGAAGGCACAGCAACCTTTCCCAGTCAGTCTGCATCCACAGCAGTATTCCGGAGCAAGTAACGGTTGCTTGCTACCAATAGTTTTTACCTGTGTTTACTAGGGGTGTGCATTTTGTTTTTGTTATTATGATAACAAAAATGAAAATTTTGATTTTCATTTTCTTTACTGTAATAATGAAAACAACAAACAATAATAATGAAAACAAAAACGAAAATGATATTTTGTTTTCGAAATAATGGGAAAACACTGAAAAATGTATCTCAGGCTATAAATGTTTGTTTCTTAATCAGTTCTTATGAAACTTAGGGAAATTGTACCCCCAATGGAGGGCACTTTGTGTACCAAATTTAAAAAAGATTGAATAAAGGGAACCAATTTTAGAAGCAATTGAACGTTGTGATTTTAGGAAAAACTCCACACACATTCCTGGCTACATCTTTTTAAAATCTTCCATCCAATTTGCATGAAACCTGGTAATATTATGTCTCTCCACTAGTGTAACAATCCTGCCAGATGTCAGAAAGATTGGATAAAGTGTCCTGATGTTCTGTTAACTGGAAAATATACTTCTGGCTGTAACATTTTTATATTCCATCCTGTTTACACGTAATCTGGCAGAAATTTATCACACACCTTCCCTGTCATCTCTGCCAAATTATTGATAGAGGACCCCAATTTTATAGACAATTGAAGTTGTCCCCTTGAACACCATTATTCAAAAAAATAGCAGCACATGCAGTGCCAGTCAGAACCAGGCACCTGTCATGGCAGGGGGAGGGAGGATGTAGGAGGGAGGATGGGGAGCAACCAAACAGACTGAAAGACACATTCACTGGCCAATTACTGCATTGTTCCAACTTTACAGGACCAATCAGTGATGGCTTCGAGACGGGCATAGGGGACAGTCCTCAACGGGCATACAAGGAACATAACTGGGACTTTGACGATAGCATCCCAGCAATCAGGAAACATTGGGTATTTTTACACACACATTTCTCCTGCATGTTTGCTGTTACATCCTGAACTTTCTGTGTGTCTAAATCACTCACCCAGATCTTAAACATCTTGTTCTTTGAACTTCTGCATAGAACTTCTCCCAGAACTTTTGTGTGTAAAAAGTTCTCCTGGTAAACTGCTTTGCTCCAGGCAGCTGTGGTCACTTGGTTTCCATGGCAGCCTGTCACATCTACAGCTGTGGCTACTTTAGGCTGCCTTAGGGCAGTGTTTGTGTGAAGAATGCATTCAGGAAGTGCCTCAGGGCAGTGTGTGTGTGAAAAATGAATCCGGAATTTACTTGTGGACTTGTAAACCCAGAAGATTGAAAAATCTAGAACTTTAACGTGTGTTAAATGCCCATAGTTTACACATCCAGACTGGCCAGTGATCATCACAATCACATCCTGTAGCACTGTGACAGAGGACATAAGAGAATCTCTATTGGCTCTTTCCTAAACAGATGCTTCAGATTTCTCAGTAACAAATGGGGGAGAGGTGTTGGGATGGTCACAGCAGAGAATGAGGATATTTGGTTGACCTTTCTGCTGGTCAATTGGCATCACAAACTGATCTTATACCACAGTGACATATAAGAGAATTCCTGGCATATGCTCATTTGCTACATATGCTGTGCAGGCATATACAATTGGAACCCTTTATCACACCTTTCTGATATTTTACAGAGATGATCCTGAAAGTGTGAGATACAGCCCTGCCAAATGTCATGTACACTGATTGGACTACAAAGATGTTACAGTCAGAAAAAACATTTATAAGTTAATTGCTTATACCACCAGGACTCTTTAGCCAATATTTCTGAAAGTTGGTATAGGTAGTAAACATTGGGAGGGATATAAACATGACACGTTTAATCCACATTACTTGGGAGGCAAAGAAGTTACAGTCAGGAATGTATATGCAGTTTTTTTGTTAAATAGCATAATTAAACTGCTTATAAAATCAGAATTCCTTTATTCAATCTTTCTGGAATTTGGTACACTTAATGCCTTCCATTGGAGGTACAATTCATCCAGGTTTCATCCAAACAAAATGAAGAATAAAAAGGTTACAGCCGAAAATGTGTTTTCAATTGAAACCAATGGAAAGCAAAAACAAAAGCAAAAATGAAAACGAAAAATTGATATTTATAAAAACAAAACCAAAAGATTTAAATAACGAAAACAGAAAACAACGTGGTCCCTGGTGCACACCTCTAGTGGTTAATGCATTTTCTCTATCGTTGCCAATATGGAAAATGCAGTGAACATTGGTCCCTGCATATGGGTTATTTTGGCACTGAAGTGCAGCGAGGCTCTTCCAGTTTGGCAGCCTATAAAGAAAGCAAAATGCAGTCAAAAACTGATGCTAAGTCTGCTACTGATTTATTTAAAAGGGGAGCACTGGTTTTGGGGAGGATGGACAATATGACTAGTTTGGTGGGGATGTTGTTTGCTTGAGGAGGGTGGAATGGAGCATGGATTTGACTCAGGGGGATCACTGGCATGAGGAGGAGAGTGAGGAATGTGGCTGGCTTGGGAGAGAGAAGAATGGACGTGGGGAATTGTTGGCTTGGGGATGGGGGAATGGGGCATGAGTCTATTTTGCGGGTATCTCTGGCTTGAGGGAGTGGTCACTGGCTTTGAGAGGGAATGGGTTTAAGGAAGGCTACTGGCTTGGAGTGGGGGAATGGGACCTGGGGTTGGCTCAGGGACAGGAGAGGGTCGCTGGCTTGGGGCAGGAGAATGAGGCATGGTTCTATCTTGAGGGGGAGTGGTTTCTACCTCAAAAGGAATTGAGTGTCTTTACACATAACGTCAACGGGTGTCTGAACGTGTGTTTTGATCTTGATATGAACACCGGTTTGGCCCTGTGTTCACCATGTAGCACTGCTTAGACACACAGCCCAGCTTGGGGAAAATCGTTTTTTTGTTTGCCACCCGATCTCAGCACACAAGCACTACTGCCCCATGTTGTACCTGCTAACATGCTACGTGATAGCATTAGACCCAACGATGGCCACATGTTCAGCCAAAACATGCAAATTTTCCTTGTGATGCAATGGTGTTCACATCACATGTTCAACTGGTCACCCAATTGGTGTTGGGATTGTTATGGTGCTCACACACAATGGTCAAACACGTACTTAGGGGTTTTGTTATGTCTAAAGACACACATTGACTGCCTCAGGGGGGGCACTGGTTTGCAAGAGAGTTTGCTGGCTTAGGGAGCTGGGAATGAGGTTACCAAGGACTCACTATTTCCCCCTGGCTGAGCTCCACTGGGCTGGGGCTGACTTCAGTGCTGGAGTCTGTAGTTTTGAGACAGCAGCACCCCCTGCGGGTAGGGTGGGCTCACTACAGGCTCCCCAAGCAGGACGCTAAGCTGAGAGCCAGAAAGCAGCCCAGCTTCAAGCTGGATATGTGGGGGTCCAGTTCGAGACCTTGGATATTAAATTTTGTGGGAAATGCTGGGTTCATTCAAAACCCAAATATACAGACCTAGTATTTGTGCTTCAATTATGGAAGCCAGAAAGGGCTTTGGGATTTATTTGTGTTTTTATCAAATCCCAAATGAGCAGACCAAATACATTCTAGGTATTACTTTATGTTGTTGAGGGAGCGGGGCCAGGGATGGGGAGTAGATTCCCCCTGCTTAACATCTCCCATTTCTGGTGTTGCTTCTGCTCAGGCTATACCACTCACAAGATGACAGTCTGGCATGTATAGGATTTCTATTCCATGTGACTATTCTGGTGTGCAGTAAAGACTGTTTGCACTTTCCCACATTTGGAGTATGTTCAGGCAGGTCCGGACTTAGGGGCAGGCTCCCTAGGCCTGGGCCTTGGGCAGCATTTTCTGAGGGGGGCGGAGGGGGGGGGGAAATCCTGGTGCTGGCTCTGCCCCGCTCCTTTTTTGTTTTCCCCCCTGCACAGCTGAGGCTGCTGCCCGCAGCTGAAGCCTACTGCCTGGGTCCCCATCCCTCACCTGCCTCTGCCGTCTGCCTGCTAGTAGTGCTGTAGCAGCAGCAGCAGTGGGACACTGGGACACGGATGGACTGGGAGATAAAGCTGTTTGTTTACAAATAACTCCTCCCCACGTAAGTGATCAGAAGGTTGTTGCCTTGTAAAGAAGGTTCTTCAAGATAATGCCCAACATTCTCACAACTTGGGTGTGCATGCTCACTCTATTCCAATAATAGAGTACGTGATGGTCTCGAGGTCCTCTACTATAAAAAACACTCTCCCCCTCAGAATGACAGTTCCTTCCAACCCTTCCTAAGTATATAAGATAAAAATTCCACGCAGGGCTGGAAGAGTGGGTGTTGTGAGAATGTTTGGAGCCATCTCAAAGAATCTTGTTTACAAGGCAGCAACCTTCTGCCCTTCTTCAAGTGGCTCCTCACATGCCCTTTTGACACGGCTCCGACAGGTGGGGGGTCGGTGGTTGCGCTGGTGAATCAGTGGGGCATGTACATGGCGCTGCACACACATCCCCATTCACCCCCCGCTCATCCGCACCCATGGAGCAACCTCCATTTCCCCCAGTTGCACTGTGCATGGGGACAAGCGGTGGATGAGCAGGGATGCATGTTAGGCAGGTGTGGGCACGCACCCCAAGTCACCGCAGGCATGTGCACCGTATCATTCACCTGGAGCTCCCCCACCCATGAATACGCAGCGTGGCGATGGGGCTTGACTTGGGGGCAGCAGCCTGAGAAGGGCCCTGGGGTGCAAAATTCCTAAGTCTGGCCCTGTGTTCAGGGTTTCTCTTCTGGGTTTCTCTCTCTCTCTCTCTCTCTCTCTCTCTCTCTCTCTCTCATATTTATAATAAGGTCTGAGCTCACTGGAAAACTTTCCCTGCTTCTGTAAGGCTTCTCTCCTGAACGGATTCTCTCACTGTTCATTGACCGACTGTCCAGTTCTGTGTGCATTCTCTGAGGGCCTGTTCTGAGATAGCCCAGTGTTATTCAATAGCCACATTGAGATTGGAGAAAGAAAAATAAACATTTAAAAAAACAATCTGAAAAATGAAAAAAATTATGCATACATCTAATACCCTTTTACCTATGTCAGTATTGAATCCTTGACCTTCCAGTTTTCCTCTCCTCCTTCTGTCACTGCCCAAGAGAACTGCATCCTTGGGAGATGCAGAACTCACTCATTAAATAGCTGTTAGACCACTGCAACAGCACTGACAGTGTGGTTGGAAGCTAAGCTTTAGTGCGGCCATGCTGAGAATCCTGGGTTCTGTTCCTTAGTTTAATCTCTACTAGAATATTTAGAAAAAGGAGGAGTGCCTAGTTCCTTGACTTTTATGGAGAGTGGTGGTAGTTAAAGAGTACGATGCATGGGAAGCACATCACTGGCTGTGAAATTCCAACTACAAGTTCTGTTCCGACCCTCGAGAACATTATCCAAGGCTACAGTGAATTTGTAGCTGGAGTCCCTCATGTTCAAATTTAGGATTATAGTCTTCACAATTGAGACAGCAGGATTTGGGACTCAGGACCGTGTTGCCTACATCAGAAATGTACTTAGGAGTGGAATGGGTGTCTGTGATGGTTGCAGACTTCTCTGTAGATTACCAGACAACGGGTAATTTCTGACGTTATGAGATCACAGTCAACCACCCTGAATCACAGTGGATTCAGGGTGGTGGATATGATTCCATGCACATCTGTTTGAGCCCCGCCAGATGGTCACCACGGTGAATTCCTGGCGGGGTTTAAATCTAACCACGGTTCTGGAGGTGAGGCCAGTCTCACCTCCAGAACCGTGGTTACGTTGGCCACGATCCGGGATGGCTGCGGGAATGGCCGCGGGTAATGACTGTTACCCAGCCCCGTCCCGGAATCAGGTCCCAACCACAGGATGGGATCGGGTGTAGCGGTCTGATTCGCTGCCACGCCCGTCTGTCTCCCCGAGGGTGGGCAGGCATGGAAATGCAGAGGTGCGGGGCTGAGTGGCCACACATTGCGCTGCACAGCCCTGCCCCCTCCCTGATTCCCCTCTGTGATCAGACTGGCACGGCTAAAGGATGGCCAGTCTGATCACGGACCGGGATCTGAGATGGATCCCGGTTCAGGGTTCAGTGTGGCGAACTGAAAGGCCCGTCACATCTGAAATTACCTAGGGTTACTTAATCTGTATTTAGTCTATTCGCTAATAAAGGGGTGAGCTCAAGTCAAGTCAAGTTTATTACTGGCACTGGTTTTCACCATGGCCAAGTAAAGGGGTGAACTTTGCAGCAAGTCCAGCTCTGTTTTTAGGAAACACACAAGAACTTCCTGAATTCCCTTGTGGCACCTAAACTGTAGTATTCTTGTTTTCCTCTTGCTTCAAGCTCCCACTCCTCTTCTTAGATGAAGATCAGTCTTTCCAAACAGGCCCAGTCAGCCCAGGTGGTGTTTCTAAAGCTTTGTCAGTGCTCAAGAAATGTACTGCCATTCTGCTGCTGACAGAGTAGCACCTTTTGTCTTTGTCAAAAATGCTTTTAGCCGATTATCAGGAGAACAAAGAAACATCATAAGTGCATCTGGGTCTGGAGGAGTATGAAAAGACTGTTAAACAACTGAGTCCCTTTGAGTGCGGATGTGATGCATCTCCTTTGTTTTCAAGGTTGAAACTCTCCCATTGACTCTCCCTGTCCTTGCTTCTCATTGATAAAATGCCCCTCATATATTCTAAGTTGGTAATCCATTTTTTGAATGGTCTACTTCCCCTTTTGAGTGCTCCCAGACTCTGACATAATCAATTACTTTGTAAAGCACCAGGTACATTGCTTGCGCTATAGAAATGTTTGATAATAATAATAATAATAATAATAATAATAAAAAAAATAAAATGCTGTAAACCAATGAACCAACTGCAAATGTTAATTTGTGAAGTAACTGGGCTATTCCACTCTCTAAAAATGCCCCAACTATGACCTACGTGATCAGTCAAAAGTGATTCTTCTTCTTCTTCTTCTTCTTCTTCTTCTTCTTCATTTTATTGACTTGGCCATTGGCCCTAGCAATTTCATATAATCAACAACCTAATTCATAATAGTTACCAAAAACTAAAAACAAAACAATTAAAATAACAGCATGGAATAATCTTACCATGTTCTATCGTAAGCAACTGTTTCCAGTTTCAAAACAAAATATTTCAAATTAGAACCTTTTTATGAAGGTCAGCTATCTTACACCTTCAATGAACCATTAAAACATGGACATAAAGCATAAATGGTGACCTCATGCTTTCTTATATCTGCCCATCACACAGTGCATCCACTTGGATTATTTGTTCTGCGTGCCCTAACACTGCTGAGGTGAGATTGCCATTAAGGCTGGGCATGATAATTCCAGGTAGAGGCAAAATGGATATCGAAACGGTTATTTGAGGGTATTATCTTCTTGATCAGATCAGAAGGAGACTGTCCACATTGGAGAAGAGCTCAGTTTGGCCACCAGTGCATGGTTAATTTTTGGAGTCAGTTCAGTCTGGGTATTTGGGGATTCAGTTTAGTCTGGGGTGTTGTCTGACTGGGAGTTGGATTTGGTGGGGGTGTGGTTAGATGGTTTGGTCAGATCCAGTCCGATTTTCCCTGAACCAAGCCAGACTGATTTCCCCCCAAACGGAACCAGACTAATCCATACCAAACCAATGAATATAGCATTATATTAGGACAGAAATAGGCATACTGTGGCTCTTGAGCCATGTGTGGATCTTTGGCCCCATTGTGGTAAATGGATACGGCTCTTGGGACTAGGAAACTTTGCCTACCCCTGTACTTTCACCTCTAATTCCAGGTAAGTGAAGCTGGGCTGGGCATAAATAACTCTTCAGTATATTTTGGGAATGGAAGGGAAAGCTCTATGTGGGTGTTAGAGGTTATAAAAGATTGACTGTTGTAGGGATTCACCCAGAAAAAAATATTAATGAGATTCAACGTGGGAATCCAGGAGACACTGAATTCAGACTCAATTATATCACAATAATCACAATCACAATCATCATCATCATCATCATCATCATCATCATCATAAATCATCATCATCATCATAATAATAATAATAATAATAATAATAATACAGAACAAAGGTGAGACCTTAAATTTAGAAGCAGAGAAAGTGTTAATTCACTAAAGAATATAAAGCATCAATAAAGGGGTTCAAAACCCTTGAAACCTTTACATGTAAGCAGATAGTTAACATCAAAGTATTCATTCTAACCTGGGGCTGGGATTGATCATGTCCATTTACTCTGGCATCCCCTTTTAGCTGTAGAGGGGCCACACTGAGTCATGCTATCTCATTCCCTGCTGCTTGTCTGCTGGCCATTATGCTAGCTAAGCTCCTGCCTTCTGGCTTTCACTGTTGGCAAATATGCCAGCTAGGGATGTGTGAACACGGTTCGGAAGTTCAGACTTCAGACCGAACTCGAATAGTTCAGTCGACCAAACCGAACTTTTGAACCGAACTCAAATTCGACCAAACTGTTTGGTCGAATCCAAACCAGTTCGGAAGGCCAAAAAACCTGGTTTTGAATGTACTAACTCGGTTTGGAAGTTTGGAATTCGACTGAACTCGAATATTAGGTTGACTGAACCGAACTTTTGAACTGAATTCGCTTTTCAAACCGAACTGAATTTCCGAACTCGGTTCTGTTCACACATCCCTAATGTCAGCTATGTTCCTACATATGCAGGAATCTTAGAAGGAGGCTACTACTAGCCACCCTTCCCTCCTCAAAGCCCCTCAGATTGAACTTTTAGGGTGTACACCAGGGACCCATGTTGTTTTTTGATATTGTTTTCGTTATTAGGGCTTTTCATTTTTCATTTTTCGTTATAGATAATTTTGTTATTTTTTAACCAAAATCCATTTTTCATTGGTTTCAATGGGACATGGATCTCTGGCTGTAACTTCTTCAGTTCATATCCAATTTTCATGACATTTGTACAGAATGTAGCCCTTATCAAAGGATCATGTTTGCCAAATTTTATAAAGATTGAATAAAGGGTCCTGATATTATAAGCAATTAAATTTCATGGTTTGTGCACACATTTACAGTTGTAAT
This sequence comes from Sphenodon punctatus, assembly GCA_003113815.1. Classification (NCBI taxonomy): domain Eukaryota; kingdom Metazoa; phylum Chordata; class Lepidosauria; order Sphenodontia; family Sphenodontidae; genus Sphenodon; species Sphenodon punctatus. The sequence continues at coordinate 856,032 of QEPC01001126.1, forward strand.
GTCATTGTTTTCCTTCCAATGTTGGTGATATTTGGTCTCATTGTCTATGCAAGGGATCATTCCTGAAAAATTTCAGAAAGATTGGATCCTGATTTTATAAGCAATTTAATCATTTCAAGGTTTGTGCACACATTTCCAGCTGTGACATCTTTGTTGTCCATCTGACTTGGATGATATGTGGACATATTGATATCCCTCACCAAAGGGATCATCCCTGCCAAATTTCAGAAACACTGGATAAAGGGTCCCAATTTTATAAGCAATATCAGTTTTGTGGTTTTAACAGGAGTTGCAAATTTCCTTAAATCACTGGCAGGTGTTGCCTCTGTTTAAAATGTAAAGGTTTTACTAGATGCAGAGATCTGCTTTTTGGAGTATTTGTGGAGAGAGTGAAGAAGACAGGAGGAGGTAGGCAGAGCAGAGGAGGAGCAAGCACTGGCATAGGCTTCAGTCATTGGCACCCCAAAGTCTGTGGGGGTATGCAGAGTTCTGCTTTTTTCAGCACTTGCAGTGAGGCTGAAAACTGCAGCACACACAATCACATACATAGAGTACAGAGCTAGCCTACAGGCCACACAAGATCTAGCCATGGTGGGGACTGTTCAGCTTGGCAGCTTATATTTGCTCCTCAATGCACACTCCAAAGCTTCCCTGATTGCAGTGATTGGGTACTGGCAAGTTGGAAGCCTGGGCAGCATCTCCAGAGAATGAGCCTATACTAGGGATTCTTTTATTTTTGTCATAGTGGTAGAAGATGGGTTTGTGATGCCATTGCCAACTGGCAAGCAGAAATGTTAAGCATGTATCTTCTAGGGATGGGCGAACAGATTGCGGTTTGGGTTCGGCTGCGTTTGGTTCGTCCGTTCGGTTCGGCTGCGTTCGGTTTGTCCGTTTGGTTCGTCCGTTCGGTTAGTTCTCCGGGTTCGGGTTTGGCCACTCGGTTCTTCCGTTCTGCCATTCTGTTCGGCCATTCGGCTGTTCGGTTTGGCTATTCGGGAAATGTTATGGGTGGTTTTTTTTTGTTTTTTATATGGTTTTTTGGTTTTTTATTGGGTTTTATATGGTTTTCTTTTCTTTTTTATTTGGTTTTTTTGTTTTTATATGGATTTTTTTTTTTTTTAATCTAATATTATATCTATCTATCTACACTAAATCTAACTGCTATTAACTATTCTAAATGCTATGAACTAAATGGATTATCTAATAAGTACACAGGCCTACTCCTACAAACACTAAAACTAAATCACTAAC
>QEPC01001126.1:857465-880373 GCA_003113815.1 Sphenodon punctatus
TAGTTTCATTTCTTGCAAGCCTCTCCACCCCTGGTGCCTGGAAGTCTGCTCCTCAGTGACTAGTACTACCCCTCCCTGTCACCTTACAGTGAACCTTTTTTTGCCACCCGAACTCACTCGAACGCGATCCGAACTGACCGAACTGTTCGGCCATTTCACCGTTCGGTGTTCTGTTCTGTTCGGTATGTTCGTGTTCATGTTTGTGTTCACATTCGGTCGTCTGAACAGGCCGAGTTCAGGTCAAACTCCGAACTTCCAAACCGCATTCGCCCATCCCTACTATCTTCGTTCTGTGCTGTGCCCACCCTAACCAGCATCTCCGGAGAATGAGTCTATACTAGGGATTCTCTTATATTTTCACACTGCTACAAGATGGGTTTGTGAAGCCAACTGGTCAGCAGAAAAGTCAATTATATATCCTCATTCTGTGCTGTGCCCACCCCAGTGCCTCTGCTTTTACTGGGAAGTTGGAAGCATCTGCTTAGGAAAGAGTCAATAAGAGATTCTCTTATGTCCTCTGTCACAGTGCTGCAGTTGGCCAGCCTGGATGTTCCAATCATGTCTCTTGATTTCTGGGATGCTTCCCTCTCCCCTCTGCCTTGCTTCCTGAAGTCCCAGTTATGTCCTGAAATTTTCATTTTTGTCCCCAAATTTTCAGTACTTGTATTTGCATGTTTTCTGTTAAAATCACGAATATTCAATTGCTTATACAGTTGGGGCCTTTTATCCAACTTTTCTGAAATTTGGCAGAGATGATCCCTTGAGTGAGGGGTACAATAAGTCCATATTGGATGGAAAACAAAGATGTTATCGCTGGAAATGTGTGCACAAACAACAAAACATAAATCGCGTATAAAATCAGGACCTTTTATCCAGTATTTCTTGGCAGGAATGAGCCATTCCTTCTGTGAGGGGTACAATCGATTCAAATTCCATCCACATAAGACAAGTAGAAAAGAAGTTACAATCAGAAATGCATCACAAACCATGATGTTCATAAAATCGGGATCCTTTACCCAATCATTCTGAAATTTGGCAGGGATGTTCCCCTGGGTGAGGGGTAAAAGCTATCCATGCATATCAAGTGGAAAGCAAAATTGTTACAGCCTAACATGTACATCTCAATTTTTAATTTTTTTTTATTTTGAAATTTCATTTTTATTCTGAAATTTTGAAAAAAAATGTTTTCATTATTGCAATAATGACAACAAATGGGAATTTCATTATTATTATTATTATTATTATTATTATTATTATTATTATTAAATAATAATAATAATAAGTAATAAATAATAAAAGCAAAAATGAATTGCACACTCCTACTTTTCTGATCTTTTCCTCAGCTTCCTGCTTTCCTCCCAGCTCCCCCAAGACCTGCTGTTATGCTAAATGCCACCCACTCTCAAAATCCTAACTCAGCCCAAGCCACAGTCTGGTTCTTCATTGGCTCCCAACCACCGGTGTTCCACCCAGGGAGAAGGGGAAGCACCAGAGGCTGACACATGGCATTGCTGGCCATCTCTGCTACAGGGCAATATTGGCAGCAGTGCAGGTAATGACAAGGGGACAATCAATGCTTGAACCTTTGTCCGGGTCGTTAAAATTTGGGTGGGCAGGAGACTTTTCTGATGCATCCTGGGCTGTCACCAAAGTTTTGTTGTTGTTTTTTTAGGTCAAATTTCTAGATTTGTATACAATTTGGTTAAAATGGGGGAGGAGCAGAGTTTGACCCTTTTTAACTTCAAATTTCCTCATGTTATAATTTGGAAAAATAAATCCAGGAAGGTATCATAATCTTAACTCATGTGGAGTATAGTTTTGTTTTATTTGTGATTCTAATACCCGCAGAAGCAACTCAGTCTATTCAATGTTTTGGGCTGATTTCCAGATTCCACTTTAAACTCCATTTAAAATTTCATGTGAAAATTCCTTTGGGGCTGAAAATGTCCATGAATGGTCTCGGACAAAATAAATAAATAAACAAACAAACCAAATAAGCAAACTCTTGGAACATCTGAGCAAAATAAACTAAGCTGTTTGAATGTGATATGAGTATGACACTTTTCTGTAGATCCAAAATGACATTTTGCACTTTCATAGCTCAAAATAGCTCAAGCCAGAAACCTCGTTTGTTTAATAAAAAGCAAACAATTCAGCTTTGAGCTTAAAAAGGCTTGTTGAGAACTGAGGAGAGGGAGTCCCTTGGACGTGTTGTGGGGGAGCAAGGGAATTGTTTTCCTTCTATCCCGGTGAACCACACTGAGCTCAGCAGCCTATGACTGACGCTGGGTGTGTCCCTCAGAGAGACATCAGAAGAGAGTGGGCGGTTGCTTTGTTGCTCCCAAATGACAGAGAGGGAGATAAAGTGGTTTGAATAATATCTTTTATTGGACCAACTGCTGTTGGTGAGAATGGGCAAGTTGCTGGGCCACACAGGGGGGCCCTTTCTCAGGCATGTAGTGTAGCCAGTCAGAAATATATAAACTGAGCAAATGTAGTTTATATTTCTGACTGGCTATGCTACATGCCTGAGAATAGGCCCTGTGTGGCCTACGGAGAGGATCTATGCGTGAGGCAATGTCCTCTGAAAGAGCTAAGAGGAGCCAAGCATCAATTGTCTCCTATCAGATTCTTTGCCATACTGTCCCGCAACTCCCAAGAAAACCTTCCCAGAGCCTTTACTTTAGCTTTTTACGACATTTTTCTGTCATATCCTTTGGTAAATCTGGTTGCCAGATGCAGTGGTGTAGTGGTAATTTTAAAAGTGCAGGAACTCTTCATGAGAGCCCCTGCCAGAGCCTCCAAGGCTGCTGAGGGGGGCTGCGGGAAAGTGTCAGAACTCTATTCCCCTGCATTCCTGCTCCATTGTGCTCCTGGCCGTATGCCTAGAACAATCCCCTAAGTGCTTGGGAATGTGGGAACATAGGCATTATCAGCCCATATCAGCCCCCTGCTTCATCTAGTCCCATGTCCTCACTTGGACAATGGCAACACCTGCCACTTTAGAGGAAGGTGCTAGAATTCTTTCACCCACCTCCTGCCCAAGAGACAAATTCAGGATAATTTGCTTCCCGGAAGGTCTATACACCCTAGTTAGCCCTCAACCTGAATTTTTATATCCCCAACCATCTTTAAAATTCAGTAGCGTTAATTGTGATAGCTCTGGATATCATGTTACAGCATTCTAGTTTGGATCTTGTGGGGTTTGCGCCAATCAATGATATTCTGTCCCACAGTCTAAATCTATATTGTGTGAAAAGTATTTCCTTGGACCAGTTCTGAATTTGCCATTTTTCAGTTTCACTGAATGCCCTTACACTCTTTTGCTTTTGTGGAATCTCAGGCTGGTTGGTGGCTCTGGGGCTGAAAAGATGTAAGCAGTGGCACTGGAAGAGTATAGGTCTTTGTCCTTCACTAAGATCTGCTAAGGGTGCTGTCTAGCTTCCCAGCCAAGGGTATTTTCAGATGTTACAAGATCACAGTCAACCACAGTGAACTACGGTCAATTCCGTGGCGGGGCCAAAGCGCCCTGAACATCTGTTTCGTGGGAGTCAGATGTTCACCACAGTCAATCCCCAACAGGGGTCAAAATTAACCATGTTTCCGGAGCTCCGGCCCGGACCATCTCCGAAAGTGTGGTCAAAGCGATTCCCAATGGGAAACAACAAAAATGGCAACAACCAGCTGGAATAAAGAAAAATGATTCCCAGCTGGGGACAAAGCATGCAGCGTCGCTGCCAGGCAACCAGCAACAACACAGGCAGTGGAGGGAGATTTAAAGGGCACACAGCAGCAGGGGGACGTGACAGGATGGAGCAAGGCAGAAGGGAGAGGAGAGCGGTGGGAGAGAGAGCAAGGGAGGAGGAGGTGGAAGTGGAGGAGGAGGTGGAGGAGGTGGGGGAGGTGCAGGCGGAGGAGGAGGTGGTCGTACTGCACCTGGAGGTGGTGGTGGAACAGTGGTGGGGAGCCAGGACAGGGAAACCGGACCCTGGGTTGGGGGCAGCCACAGGGGGCAGCCGGGGGAGGACACCAACCACCCTCCCAAAGGGGGGTGGGGCAACCACCACACAGGAGGGTGGAGGGTGGCTGGGTCAGCTAAACATCCCCTACCATGCACTTCAACAGGGCGACCCACCAGGGACCAGCAAAGTGGACCCGTGCCCCCGGCCCAATGGATGAGGGAGCACCGGGCATGGGTACGGCGCCACAGGGAGGATCAGGCAGAGGACATAGTCTGCTCCACCACAGAGCAGGGGGAGCAGATGATTGAGGCCATCGACCTCATGGAGGCGGCCACTGAAAGGGTTGTGTAGCAGGCAGAGGTGTGCCTCAAATGGAGGTGGGAGTACTGGGAGCACAGCAGGCAGGTGGAGGCATTCGGGCAGCTGGAACAGGCCATAGACTGGATGGTCAAGCATCATTCAGCAAAGATGGACCAGTCACATGACATAGGTACCTTGCTGCTCCTACATGCGGGTACTATGAGTTCCTATGTCATGGCAGCCACCCCGCCGGTCAACCTGCCTGCCCCAGCCCCGATGCCAGGCCCCTCGGCGCTCCCACCGCCGCTGCCACTTCCCCAGCTACTGGCGCGCTCACTGGGGCCACGCTTCTGCCTACCAGTCCCTGTAGACCTACGAAGGGAGCTGCCGGCCAGGGGGCCCCCTCCGGCCCAGGGTCTGCCCACTCTCCCACCACTGCTGGACCCTCAGGACACCGAGGTCTCTCAGGACACTGTTGGGGACACAGACAGTGGTGGGGGAGGGGAGTTCCCAGAGCTCCACGGTTCTCATTGGGAGGCCGCGAGGGAGGCCCTGGAGACGGTAGGGGAAGGGGGTTGAGGGGAAGAGGGAGGGCGGCCTGAGGGGGGTATCACTGGGAGGTGGGGAGTGGGAAAGGTGGTGGGAGAACTTGTAGAAGGGTGAAACAATAAATGCATGGGCACCACAGTTGCCTCCGTGTGTCTGTTCGTGGGCCCGGGGTCGGGAGCGCATAGGTGTGTAAGGGCGCAGCCAGGCTGCTGCTGGGGGCCCTGGAGTGGTGGTGGTGTGGAATTTGTGGCCTCAACCCTCACCCTCCCAGCTTATCTGCCTGACCAGGGCAGCATGGATGCGCTTTGCATATCAGTACTCCCGTGGGTTCTCAGCATTCACATAGAGAGGAACAGGGCCAGAAGGGTGCTGGGGCACAGGGTAGTCAAGGGCAGCCCCCTTGGTCTTGCACATGATGTGCAGCACACAGCAGGCTCCGATCATGAGGGAGGAGATCTCCACTGTGTAGTCCAGGCAGCCTGCGAGGGTCCTCCAGCACGGCTAGAGGACCCCGAAGGCCCTCTCAACCACGGTCCTGCTTTCACACAGGCGGGTATTGAAGAGCACCTCCGCAGGGTTCCTAGTGACTGGGTATGCTTTCATCAGCCAGTGGGTAAGTGGGTAGGCTGGGTCCCCCAGGATGCAGGGGGACATCAGCTCCCCTTTGATCTGGGTTATCCCCATGTCCGCGAAGTCCCCGCTGTACATCTGGATATAAAAGGGAGAGATGTTCATGATCTGGCCAGCATGGCTGCACCTGGAGTGGCCCGTGTAAATGTCTAGGAATTGTCCCCGGTGGTCCATGACCACCTGCAGCTGCAGGGAGTGGTACCCATGTCAGTTGACATATTCCGCGGCCTCCCCATCGAATGGACGGAGGATCTCGATGTGGGTGCCGTCCATGGTGCCCATGCAGTGGGGGAATCCCCCAGCCATGAAGCCGGTGTGGAGGAATTTTTATAAGGGACCCTATAGAATTAAGTTACACATAGCCAGAGTAAAATGAAAGACAGATGAATGTTGGGTAAAAACCATTCTTTGCAGAAGTGAGCTTTAGTCTGCTAAATAAATATCTAGTTTGGGTTTTGTTTCACACCACAAGGTCTGGGAAACAGTTTAATGCATGATAAACGTTGGACAGAGGAATGCTACTCCGTTCTTCCTTTCAGCATATAGGAGAAAACAGCCTTGCAGATGTTCTAGTTAATTGACTTTGTTTAGGCACTTTATAAACAGTCTAGCTCATATTGTTTTGGGAATAAGTTGCTGAGTATGTAAATAATTGCTGTAGCCTTTTACCTTTGTATGACGTTGCTTTGAGTGACATGCCTGTATCTTTTTGCTTAAATTGACACCTATAAAATACCTATGTAATCTGCAAACCGGCAGACCAGGCTGTCTCCTTGCATGGATTCAGTTCTGCTCTCTCTCTCTGCGCTTTGAGATCAATAAAGAAACTCTGACAGATTTCACCAACATCAGTGTGTGAGTATAAAATATTCCTTGACACCGGCCATCATGGCCTCCTGGTCCACCAGCTGGATCACTCGGTCCAGGAGCATGCCCTCCACTGCCTCGAAGACGTCCCGCAGGATCCCGGCGACGGTGCTCACCCCAATGCCGAAGTGCTGTGAGACGGAGCGGCAGGAGTTGGGTGTTGCAAGGTCCCAGACCCCGATGGCCACCAGCTGGACCATGTGGGGGCCCGCATGGGGGGGTGGCCTGCCACTCCAGGCAGGGCATTAAGAGCTCCATGAGTCGCAGAACGACGCGCATGTCCATCTGAAAGTGCGCTCTCCAGGTGGCCTCCTCCCATTGGGCTAGTGCCCTGTCCCACCCCTCCTTTGCCCACTCCGTGACCCATATGCGCCGGTCAATGGGCATTACGAGCAGGACAGCGTGCCCCATGGTCTCCCTCCTCCACTGGAGCTGGCCGGCCACCTTGTGGTGTGCAGAAGTCCGGCCCCAGGCGCGGAGGAGGGCCTGTCGGGCTGCCCCAAACACCTTCTGGGCCCTGAGGTGGGCCAGGGAGTGCTTGTGCCTATGGTGGGCTCTCCAGACTCTGACAGAGGTCCTGGCCATGCACACGCGCAGCTGGGCAGCCAGCTGCACCTCTGCGGTCTGGATGCACAGGAGGTCTGTGTGAGAGCGGTACCACTCCATGCACATGGCTAGGTGCATCCTGCAGGCTCCCAAACAGCCCAGCTCCATGGTGACCGGTGCCCCGGGTGGGTTGGGGCCGCACCTGTTGTAGGTTGTGACCTGTGTTGCCCTGCCCCCCGGTTGCACTCAGCCAACTGGGCTCAGGGCCCCGGGTCACCCTGGCTGGCCCCCAGATTGGCAGGCTCGGCTCCTGCAGGGCGAATGGGGCGGGGAGGCCGCGGGTGGCCCAATGCGTGCAGATGCCTTCCCCGAAGGGGGCACGGCGCTTGGTCCTGACCTTGGCCGGGCATGTGCAGGCAGCAGCTGCATTCCTGCTGTCATCAACCCCCCACCTCCCGGTGTCGACTGCCTGTTGTCCTCGGGGCCCTGCTTAGTGTGTAGACTGTTCTGTCTGTGTGCTCTGTTCCAGTAACTGTGCTGGGTCCGCACCCCACGCCTCTCTCTGTAGTGGTACAATGTTGCAGCCTGTGTCCTTATCGCTTGGCCTTGGAGCTCCCCTGTTTCCCCTCCCATCCCTCCAGGGATTGTGGGGTCGCCACCACTGGGAACCCACTGTGGTGGTTCGGACACCCGTAACATCTGAAATCACCCCAAGTGTGTTGGAAGAAAGGGTAATGCAAACTGGGGTGCAATGGGGCAGGGTTTGCACTAAATTAAATAATGAAGGTTTGGGGCAGTATATGCTCAGCAAGTCACATTAAGCTTTTAGATCGGCTTAAACTGTTTAAGCTGCTGTACTGCAAACCTTTTGAGTAGTGTAATATTTAAGCTGGTCTTTAGTGCAATCTAAGCAGTTTAAAATATTCCTAAGGGCTTAACATTAGAGCCAGGTTAAGTTGCTCTAGGGGCTTGTAGGGGTGACATTCTGACAATATTTTTTAACAAGGTCTCTCGTAAGAACTTCTTCACATATGCTGTAATAAACCCTGCGTCCTGTATATACTTGCAAAGACGTGTGCGTGTGTATCTGTGTGACGGCGTAGGTTTGCCTGGACGGGTATGAATCTGTGGAAGAGACCGGAGAAGCCATTCATTTTACCATGCACGTGTGCGGGGAAGGGGGAGGGGGGACTCATGTGAAAGGGGCTTATAATAGGAACAGGAGGCGTAGCTGCACCGGGGCTGCCATTTTGTTGTACGACTACGGCCATTTTGCACATGCAGAAAACGGTTTGATTGGAATTTCGATCAAAATTTCTCCAGCCATTCTGTTTTTGTAGAACTGTTCTGTAGAACAGCTGGTTTGAACCAGCCCTAGAGTGGAGAGAAGGCTCTCCCTGAAACCTGTCACTCTGGGCCTTTTCCCTTGGCCCCCACTCTCCTGTCATTTCAACGTTTGTGTAAGACCTGGTTGTTCTGTCAGGCTTTTGGCGAGGGGGGGGATGGGGGGGTTGGGGTGGGAGTTGTTTTTTCTTCTTCTCCTGCATATGGGTTTTAAATTTTAAATTGCTTTTATTGTGTTATTGTTTTAATTTGTTGTCTGCCACCCTGAAGGGGTGGGAAAAAAATCTTTAAAATAAAATAAAACAAAATAAAAAATAAAAAAATGTGGGTGCACGTGGGGGATGGGTGTGCGGTGAGGCGAGTGGGCGGTGCGTGGGGGTGCATTCCCACAGACCCCCACCCATCTCCACGCATCTCCAAACATGGAAGCACCTCCGTTCTCCCCAGTGCCTCTGTGTGTGGGTGATGGGTGGAGCCCAAGAGTCCCCACCCACTGCCTGCGGTGTTCCCACGGGTGCCCACTCATCCCCTCCGCACCCACCGTGGTGTCCACATGGACCCACCCACGCGTGTGTGTGTGCAGGGGAAATCCACGTGAAAAGGCTCACTTATCCAGTCTGAGGATCCATATGGAAAGCAGAGCACAGCATTGGAGCCCACCTAGGGCTGGATCAAAGTAGCTATTGTTTGCTTTTTAAAATCAGGATTCCAATCAAAACTATGTTCCAATCAGAGTCCTGACTGGAAAAAGCCATTGTGCATGTGCAGAATGGCCACTGGCCTGTTTAAGACATGCACAAATCAACTGCCCGGCACATCCCAAATGATGGCAACACCACTGCCATCTTTTTGAATACAGGCAGTGGCTATTTTGCACAGTGGCTGTGCAAATTGGGGCAGTGGCCATTATGTACACGCACCGTGGCTTTAACCCCTCCTCCCAAACCCAACAACCACCCCACATCTGATTCCAATTGGAATCAGAAAAAATATTGCCCGTTATGGTTTCCAGTCAGAATGGACACACTCTTCAGTCTTCAGACCGAAAATTGGAACAATCCGAATTCTGGTTTCATCCTTAATCCCACCCTCCTAACTGCCCCACTGCTGTCCTGGGATTCTATTGAGCAGCACACCCTTCTGCATGTCTGAACTAGGCTGTCTACCCCTGCTTTGTAAAGCAGCAATGAGAGCAAGTCCTTAGCAGATCTCCAGTGCATGCCAGGCTATGGAATGGCTGGTGTTTCCTGCTGCCAGAAAATGGTGCCTGCAAGGAAGGAGCCCTGGAGTAAAGGTCTTTTGTGGAGTCTGCACTCCCCAACTCTCACATTTGTAGGTTTGTGTAATGGGTTACCCAAGAGGAAGAAGGGGGCAGGGGCCTCTGAGATCAGGGCTATGTTTTTGGGGTTATTTGGTTTGAACAAAAGAGAAAATAAATAAAGAATAGCTCAAACTGAATGGCAAGATATAAACCATGGCATTCTGTTGCCTTCTACAGTTTTCCACCATTTCAGACGTATACTTTATTAAAGCATAATGTCATAGCATGTTGTAAGACCCTTACAGGAGAAGCATGTTAAGGAGATGATTTGTTACCCAAGGGAACCAAGAGAAATATTAGTCATTTTAATGAATATGTTTAAGTTAAATTTGCTGGTTACTGAGCTGCTTGCATATTTTGGGTTATATGTAATCATAATAATAATAATAATAATAATCTTTATTTATGTAACCAAATAGGTTGTTACAACTTTATAAAACACATAAGACAAAAAATAAAAACCTCCATCAAAATGTTACAATGCAAATTATTAAAATACAATTCATAAACCATACAAGAGAACATAATCATTAATAAAATAATAATAGCCAGGCCCAATAACCACTATAATGTAATTAACAGTCAGCAGGAAGACTACAAACACGAGATCGTCTACACAGAACGAATGCATGGGCCAAATTCGCCACCTTGCGTATAATACAATCAATTCGACTGAGACAGTATTGGGGATCAGGAATTCAATGAGATTTCCTGTTTTGGAAAAATTTCATTTCAGCTCTACTCATGAGTAGCACAGCCTACTGCGAATTCCCTCCAGATACTGCATGAAGTCCACTCACATGTGTTTTGTTCAAGCAGTGCATTTAGAAGTGATGTGGAGACTGCAAGTGAGTGTAAGGCGCCATTCCATCCCCCTCACCCCACTGTTTAAAACGGGTATATTTCTAGTTTGAATTTGTTCTGCTTTATCTACCAGTCAGAGCTAAGAGCTATTGTTTCACACAGTCTTATAGCCTCAGGCAGATATTGCCGCCTCAGTAATAGTCAGGTGATTTTTTTTACAACCATAAGGCTAGCAACACAGGCAGAGTTGTAGAAATGGCCTATAATTTTTGGTGCTTCCATTTTAGGGTGCTTAGCTGAGTGTGGTTGGGAGGAAGCTCTGAGGGAATGCAGGATGTTACTTGCAGACAGAATAGTTCAGAGAATTTTGCTGCCAGTCTAGCAATCATCAATGGAGTCTCTGCAGTTTTCAGAGGCTTATAATTCAGCCAGAGTTAGATGGATTTGTATGGCAACAAAAGGTGCATCTCTGACCCCAGGTGGGTGTGTGTGTGTGTGTCATGCTAAAGTACAATTCCCTGTTCCAAAGCACAGAGGCGCTACAGCTTCCTTAGGAGAGAGCTGTATGATTTTTTTTTAATATTGGCAAAACATATTTCTCTAATCTCATTCTCAGAAATGACTGAACCATTTTAGCTAAAACTTAAAAAGGAAGAAAGAAAAAGGAAGAGAAAAGAAAATCAGCCCAAGGCAGACACTTGGCAAGGAAAATTTCTTCCCAAATGGTTAAAGATTACCAAAGTTATAAACAACGGAGAACAAAGTTTTTATAATAGAAAGTGTTAAAAAGTTTTTACAACAGAAAGCAGTAGGCCTACTAGGCAGCCTTAGCTATAGGGGTAAGATTGCAACGTGCTGGCCGTTTATAAGCCAACTCATCCACCCTTCTTGAGGTGAGCTGCCTCCGGGCTAGTGGTGATTAAGTGAAGAATGCTGGATAGGTAGGAGAGTAGGAAATAGAAGACTGTGACTTTAGTTCAGTTAAGAGGAGACTACAGAGGTGAACAGTCAGCTTCCTGGGGTTCTGGCTGGACTGGGACACGCAATCCTTGTAGAAGGGAGAAAAGGAGAAGGGTTGATGGAAAATGCAGGAGGATCTCAGTAGACAAGGGGATAAGGAATGGAGGCGAGTCCACCAGACTTGGGAAGGTGCCTGGACTTTTGAGCCTGGTACTGTAAGCGACCTGGTAGAAGGGGAAAGGGTGCTTTTAACTAATGACAAATACAGTGGAGTTGGCTTAAGTCAAAGTTCTCCAGTCACATACAGTTTGACTTATCAGAAATTCTACTTAAGCAGAAATTCTAATTAAGGAAAAAAATGAACCTGGAGATGGAAACTAGTGGTGAAACTAGAATTACACCCGGTTCCAATTGGAACTGAGTATTTCATTTGCTATGATTGGAACAAACTTTTTTTCTTCTAACTGCAATTTCCGCTGCCCATATTCAAAACGGCCACCAGGCTGTTTTGCAGATGTGCAAATGGAAATTTATTTATTTTTAAAAAAAACTTCAGTCGGGATTCTGATAGGAAATGTTTCCCATTGGAAAAAAACCTAGAGCGGTTCTATTTTGGCAGAAATGCTCCAGGAAAATGGAACAGCTATTTCAACCCAGCCACAGAAAGAACTGATGCTCAGATTAAGTTAGCGCCAGGTCCCCTTCCCACCTCTCAGAAGCAGTGACTTGGCCCACTGTAGCCTGTGAGCCACTGGCTTGTCTGTTGTGGAGCTGCCAGACTTTGGCCCACTTCTGCCTCTGGAAAATCTCAGAGGTCACAGTCCGTATGGGCCCATAGTGCCAATGTGGGCCAACGTGGGTTAGCATGTCTGTGTGGCTCTGCCATACTGGCCCTGGGTTGGGAGCCACCATGGCTGCCTGTTGTTGGCTGACATGACTGTCTGTCATGGCGGGGGGCAGGGTACTGGGAACAGGGCATGGTTGGGGCTCCTCACCTGCATATTTGTTGTGCTCCTGGCTCTACCCCTGTTGTGCACATGGCTTTCTGGCTACACGTGGTTTTGGTGCCCCGACATGGCCTGGGCCATATCACCTGCGAGTTTCCATCCTGGTGGACACATGTCTATTTTTACCCAGAGTAAATGACAGAGCAGAGCCGTCATTTCTGACTCTGGGAGATTTGGGTGGGCTGGAGACACAAAAACCTGGTGCTCATTTCCTCTACAGCCCACCTGAGATTCTCACATACATGTGCACGTATGCATACACACAATCGTGCACACAACTCATCAGCGGTAATCCCTCAGAGTTGAGGATGATTGTCTTCCAGATATTGTCTTATTTATGGGTCCAAAGATGCCTGACAAGGCCAATCCAGGAGTGACAGATGATTCTGTTACAGTTCAAGCATGTGATTCCGAGTGAGGACGACGATTCTGGGTTTGGTCCATGACACACTGCTTTCTCCACTCCCACTTTTCTGTCTCCTGTTGTTGTCTCAGTACTCTAAAATCTTACAACCCTTGTAGTAGACTCTTCCTCCATTTGGGAAAGTCCTGGGCAATAGTCTCACATGATTTGGCATCAATGTTACATTATTTGTCACTCTGAGAAATAAGCTGTTGTGGACCAAGCAGCAGCAGCAGCAGTGGTGGCGGTGGTGGTGGTGGCGGCGGTGGTGGCAGCAGCAGCAGCAGGATGTAGTGGGGACAGCAGATGGCAACGCCTTCTCTCTTGAAAAGCTAGATATATCTTTTGAGGGACTATGTGACATGGCAAGTACAGGCTCCTATTACAATAAACCTATTCAGCCTCCATTATGGGTCTAAAAGTTCTCAACGGTGGAGCAGGCAGAAGAAGATGGTAGAATCTCAACAGCTGTGAAGGCAGATGAAGACTGCAGCGGAACGAGATATAAATGTTTTGTACCATAACTTAGTTCTCCGAGATGGCTCTGTTCAGTCTCATTTATGGGAATCACATGGACATTGTCTCTTTAAGCAGTTTCTCATTTTTCTATTGAGAAAGTTCTAGAAGCAAGGACGGCTCATCCAACCGATGCATCGTTGCATGCTGCCAGGTCCAGGGCATAATGTTGAATGAAGATATTAGTCGACGCCCATGTGGCTGCTTTGCAGATGTCTTGGATGGGGATGTGTTGAAATGCAGCAACCGTGGCCACTATAGCTCTAGTGAAGTGAGCTCACAGACCTTCTGGTGGCACCTTTCTGTCAAGGTGGTAGCAGGAAGCAATAAACGCCAAGATGATTTTTGAGATCAGCTGAGAAGACAGTCTATTTCCAGTTGATCACCCCATGTGATAAAAAGAGAGAGTCTGACTTGCGAAAACGTTTGGTTTTGTGTAAGTAGAAGGAAAGCACCCTCTTCACATCCAGTGTGAAGTGCAGTCTCTAACTGGGTTTCATGAGGTCTCAGGAAGAATGTCAGCAATGAAATAGTCTCATTTAAATGGAAATAGGATATCACTTTTGGACAGAATGATGGATCCATTCTCAACTGGACCTTATCAGGGTGGAAGATAAAATAGGATGGTGACACTCCTAGAGCTGCTAGCTCACTCACCTTCCTAGCTGATGTGATTGCTACCAAAATTTTATTTATATTTATTTATTTCATTATATTTATATGCCACCCCTCCCATGCCTACAGCATCTCAGGGTTGCTTCCAACATAGTACAAAACAATTTTTAAACATAACAAATCTACAATATCATTGTTAAAACAGATTTAAAACACCCCCCACAAAAATTAACCCACCCTCCCCTCCGAAGGCCTGGGCGAACAGCCAGACCTTCGGAGTCAGAGAGTCAGATGCTTTAGAGATGCTGCAGAGAGAGGTTCGAAAGGCTGACCCATCAACTTCTTAAGCACCAGTGACAGGTTCCATTGTGGCGTTGGAGCTTTGACTTCCGGATAGCGATTCTGAAGACCCTTTAGAAATGATTGCACTAAGTCGTTAGAGGAGAGAGACCATCCTCTTGAGTTCTGTAGACGTGAGGACAGCGCTGCTAGGTGGACTCTTACAGAAGAAAATGAGAGATCCAACTGCCTGAGGTGGAGGAGATAGGCGAGTATTGAGGGTAATTGTACATTAGCAGGACTGAGATTGGTTTGCGTACACCACAACAGAAACCTCTTCCACTTGGCTGCATAGGTCCTTTTGGTAGATGGTCTCTGAGCATCTGCAACTACTTCCCTAATTTCCAGGAGGAGTCGATCAACCTGTGGAATTAGAGTATATGACATGCTGTCGAGTTGAGGGAGTGTATGTCTGGGTGGTAGATTTGACCGTTGCATTGGGTGAGCGAGTCCAGTAGACGTGGGAGCTCCCATCTGTCTACAGCTTGTTGATGAATGTACGAGTACCACGTCTGGCTCAAGCAGTCTTGGGTGATGAGTATGAGCTGAGTTCACAGTATGAACACCATGTAGATGGTCTTGGCTATAAATGGAAATGGTGGAAAATCATATGTGGTAAGGCTGTGCCAAGGGATCTTGAAGGCATCTGTGAGGGAGCCTGGGGATCTGCCTCCTCTGCTGCAGAACTTCTCTAATTTGTGGAGCCAATACTGGAGCAGACGAAAATTAGGAAATAATGGGAGTAAAACCCTCATCCCCAGGAGGACGTAGATAGTTCTTAAATAGCTCCTTTAGACAAGAGAGATCCGATCTCCTGCATCAACAGTGTCTCGTGAGAAGAGTCCCTAAAGAGGGAAAGCGGAGGGGAGGGGATAGGAGTGGAACTGGATGCAATAACCTAAGCCAACTATCTCAAGGACCCATCTACCGGATGTGATCTTTTGCCAGACAGGATAGAACTGCCTAAGCCTGTCCCTGAAAAGTGTTGTGGATGCTGAATGCTTGACCAAGACATTTTGAAACCTGCGACTGAGGCTAGGTCGACAGGGTAGAATGGTGCTGATGGGGTTTTGGTCTACTCCTGCTGTATTTCCTGTTGCTTTGGTAGCCTCATGATGATGTTTGTTGATTAAGAACAAACCTTTTCTGATGAAAAGATGGGTGGTGTTGACGATAGTAGGTCATTGCTGGAGTTTGCCTGTATGGATGCTTCTAAGCTTGCTATATAACATCCTGTGCCCTGAGCCTTCACTGTCTGGCACGTTTCTTAAATCTTTTGCAGTGTCTCATCCATTGTGACTCCAAGAGGCCTTTCCCTTTCCCATCAAATGGCAAATCTTCCAAGCGGGCTTTTTTGTCCGGTATGAGGGCAGTGGACCGCAGCTACGCATGTCTACGGACAGTGACTGATGTAGCTACAGCACGAATTGCACAGTCAGCCATGTGCATAGCAATGGTGAGCAGAAACTTTGCCAGGTGTTCTCCCTCAGACTGGATTGCTTGCTTAGTAGCAATCTGGACCAAAGGGCATGTTGATAGGCTGCCATGGCTGCTGCATAGTTCACTATTCAAAGGGTTAATGTTGCTGAGGAGAAGCTTTTCTGGCCAAATATGTCAAGGCAATGACCTTCTTTATTCACCGGAGATGGTTTGTCGGTGCCTGAGGAGTCCCTACTTGTTGCCGCCGCCACCACCATGGGGTTGGGTGCGAGGTGATCGGTGAACATGGTGATCTCCTGATCTCCTGGATAAAGAGCATCAGCCAATTTGTTGATAGGTGGCTGAGGTTTTTTATTATTTATTTATTTATTTATTTATTTATTTATTTATTTAAAAATGCAATATCCCGCCACCTCCTGTCAAGGCAGTCGGGTGTGACAAACAATATAAATATAAATATAAATATAAATATAAATATAATAAAACAACAGAACTTCATACGGGTCATAACAACCCCACCCCCCATCCCAACCCCAACCCTTCCAACTACTAATCTCCCCCACCAAAACCCCAGTGGAACAACCAGGTTTTACATTGGCGCCTGAAGGAGGGGAGATCCAGGGCCCGGTGGACCTCCGCCAGG
Organism: Sphenodon punctatus; assembly: GCA_003113815.1. Lineage (NCBI taxonomy): Eukaryota > Metazoa > Chordata > Lepidosauria > Sphenodontia > Sphenodontidae > Sphenodon > Sphenodon punctatus. Next base: position 873,712 of record QEPC01001126.1, read on the forward strand.
AGGGAGTTCCACAAACGAGGTGCAGTGACCGAGAACACCCCCTGCCAAATATGAAGGACCTTCAAAAGGGTGCTCCCAGCCGACCGCAGGGGCCGCTCCAAAACCCAGGGGGTGAGGAGATCTCATAGGTGGGTGGGGCCCAGGCTGAGTAGGGATTTATAGGTAAGAGCACCAACATCTTAAATCAGGCCCAGAAGGCTATAGGCAGCCAGTGCAGTGAACGGAGCACCGGAGTTATATGTTCCTAGCTGCCCACCCCGATAAGGAGGTGGGCCACCACATTCTGCACCAGCTGCAGCTTCTGAACCGCCACCCGGGGTAGCCACATAGAGCACGTTACAGTAACAAGCCTTGAGGTGATGAAGGCATGGATAATGGTGGCAAGGTCATAGTCTGAGATATATGGCCATAACTGTCATACCATATGTATGATTTAAAGCCCAGCACCCGGCGGCCTTGTTGTGCAGTAGCTGCCAGCAATGGGAGGACTCTTGGGGGCTGGGAGTGCTATGCGCTCACCCCAGCGGTGAGTGTGGGAGTCCTGCCCTGCCAAAGCACAGACCATCACCCCCCCTCCCTTGTTCCACCTGTGGGAGGGGTGGAGCCAAGCCCTGCACTGATGGAAGGGACTCTCCAGGGGGCTTTAAAGCCCAGAACCAGGTGGCCTTGCCACAGGCCGTGCGCCTAAGGTCCGCGAGCCAAAGGGTGGGGGCCTTATGTGAGCCCTTGAGAAGCCATGAGAAGCCTTATTCAAAAATACTTGCTGGAAATGTGCCTGACTAGGACTTGAATGCTTGTAGGGATGGCTTGCTCACTCTTTCCTTCTAGGGGGTAGGGAAAAGGACCTGTGCCATTTTACTTGGAAGTTTATGGGATGTTGAAGGCCTGGCTGTGCTCTTTTGGAGGGATGGACATGAGGGGGGGGGGGTGTGTGTAAGGTGGGTAGTATGTAAAATGATTATTTGATTAATAGTCTAGCTTCTGAATGGTGAGAGTGGGCTCTGTTTTTTAGATTTAGGTCTCTGCCCCTGGTGAGAGCAGGTGGTGGTGGTGGGGTCAGGAATTGGGAGGGTGGAGTTGTTGCAACCCTGGTGAGGGGGGTGGAATAACTCAAGGAGGAATACCTCTGTGAGAGAGGGGTATGGATGGTGGGGTGGTATTGGGTGGGGGGAATTGTGTTTGAGTTTTGTGGCTTTTTTGACATTATGTATCGATGGGGGGTATTGAGGGGTGGGAAATTGTGTTTTATTCCTGTGGCTCCTGATAATGCTTTCAATATTGATGTTATATTGTATATTTTGTGTTTTTGCTTTGTTGTAAACTGCCTGAGATGCGATCAGCGAGAGGGGCAGTGTAAAAGTCCAATGTAATGTAATAATATGTAATTTACAAAATGTGCTCATTGCCACAGTCACCACTTGGACATCCATGCGGAGCTGTGACTCGAGGAGCACACCCAGACTGCGAACCTAGGCTGAAGGTGAAGAACAGGATGATTTCAACGGCTCCATCAGTTCCTCGAAAAGAGGGAACATTATGTTTCCTGTGTCATTACCTGCCAGAATCCCAAAAACTGGCCCTGAAGGAGCCTTCTTTGTGACCTTGATTTGTATCTGGGGTAGTGTCAAGGCTAGGTAACGTAGAAGCCCATGGAAGTTTTTCCCGTCTTCCGTAACTAAAAGCGGGTGGTGCTCGGTGGCTATTTTTTGTCTCACCGAGACCTCTCTGCAGGGTTCTGTCTTGTCCCCTCTCCTGTTCAACGTGTACATGCAGCCGCTCGGCGAGGTGATCAGGGGGTATGGGGCGAGGTGTCATCAGTGTGCGGATGACACCCAACTGTACCTCTCATTTTCAACTGACCCAAGCCCGGCTGTCTTGGTGCTTACCCGGTGTTTGCTGTGGGGGACTGGATGAGGGCTAATCGACTGCGACTGAATTCTGACAGGATGGAGGTGATGTTAGTGGGTAAGTCGATGGAGCTGACGGCCCCCTCAGTTGAGGGGGTTTGTCCTCTATAGGTTTCCCAGGTGCAGAACCTGGGGGTGCTCCTCGATGCAAAGCTCCTCCTGGATCTCCAGGTGGAGGCTGTGGCGAGGAGTGCCTTCTGCCAGTTACATCCAGTGCGGCGGCTTCAGCTGCTGGTTTTGGAACCGGATCTGGCCATGATCATCCATTCTTTTATCACCTCTTGGTTAGACTACTGTAACACACTCTATGTGGGGCTACCTATGGTGACGGCTTGGAAGCTGCAGCTGGTGCAGAATACGGCGGCCCGGCTCCTGGTGGGGCTGGGTCGCCGGGAGCACATTACACCAGTGCTCCAATATCTGCACTGGCTGCCAATAGTCTTCCGGGCCCAGTTGAAAGTGTTGGTTTTGACTTATAAAGCCTTACACGGTCTGGGTCCTGCCTATTTGTGTGACCCCCTCACTCCCAGGGCTTTGGACCGACCCCTGCGGTCATCTGGAGGTGCCCTGTTGGAGGTCCCTTGGGTTTCCCGGGGGGGGGGGGCATGCAGGACAGGACATTCTCAGTAGCCGCGCCTCTGGAATTCCCTCCTGGTGGGGACCCGTCTGGCCCCGGACCTCCCGGTTTTCTGTAGGAATTGTAAGACCTGACTGTTCTGTCAGGCGTTTGGTGAGGGAGAAGGGTGAGGGTGGATGGGGTGGTGGGTTGGGGGGGGGAATTGGGGTTTTTCTCCTTATTTTTACTATTTTTACTATTGTATATGATGTTTGTATATGTTTTATTGTATTTTATTGATTTTGATTTTGTTAGCCGCCCCGGGATGCCTGGCTTTTAAATAAATAAATAAATAAATAAAACTGGAGAAGCATCTGAAATATTATCAGCAGGAAGGAAGAAACTGACTGCCCTGAGGGCTGTTGCTGTGTCTGACCCACAGCCTGTATGAGGGTACAGGTGCTTGACCCTGTGGAGGTGCTGATGTTTGCCCTTTTGGAGTTAGTGTTAACCCTTGGTTCAATATAGGTACTGAGTTCAGTGGTCTACTCTGTCATGAAGAGGCAATAACTCAAGAGGTTTAGGAGCTCGCCCTTTTTGATTTTTTCTTCACTCCACCATTCTAGGGGGGCGGGGGGTTGATTGCTCCTCTACAGAAGAATAGTTGAAGGGCGAACTGATTGGTTCCATATGGAGGCATGCCAGGTTGCCAGTACCAGGGATGGTACCATCCTCCCTGATGGTAGGGATTGTGAAAATCCAGCTATGGAGGGAAAGGATGCCCCCAGTTCCTCATAGGGGGTGCAGTCCAGGTTTCGCACTGTCTGGTGCCTTCGGGCTCCTAGAGTAGTGCGGTGGCTTGAGGAGATGTGACTAGAGTCACCCCTTTCATGGTACCTTCTTGGTGATCTGCTCCTGCTCCTGCTCCTTGAATTGGAGGGGGAGGAAGATGAAGACCAGCCACAGTGCTTCCTCTTTTCTGTACATTTGCACAGCACTGTGGGTTGCGGGTTCTGTCCAGACAGCGGCACAGCGTGCAGCTGTGATGTCTATATACACAGCCCCTAAGCAGAGCGGGCTACAGCTCCTCCTGTTTCTAGCTTGATTTCAGAGCAGGCTGTGGCTCCGTGCTGCACTGAGACTGTGGGGGCTACGATTTGGGCTGTTCCCGCACTGATGTCACTGGGGGTCAAGTGCCAGTTTGGATTTTGGTGCTGGATCAGATATTTGCAGGTCAGCACGGTGTGAGAGTCATGTGGACTGAGGTGCTGGTGATGATCTGCTGGCTCCTCCTCAGACAATTGACCTGTTGCCTGACTGAAGGCTGGATCTAAGATCTCCTCCAGAGTTGCGATGAGATTCAGGTTGTGTGTCTTTATCATCCCAGAGCCAGAGGCATGAGAATCATCCTGCACGGACTCAGCCTGGGCAGTGATATTGCCCTGAGTGTGCTGAGGCTCTTGGAGCTGACGCTCCTGGTTTTCCACTCGGGAGTCTGCATCCATTGGACCCTTCTTTCTTTTCTTGGCAGTCGAACGATCAAGGGGCTCTAGCACCTTGCGCGTCAGTGCTTCAGTGAGCTGGCACTTTCTGTCTTTTACTGTGCTCTTTGAAAGAGCCATAGGGATGGGCAAACGCGGTTCGGAAGTTCGGAGTTCGGACCGAACTCGACCAGTTTGGTCGACCGAACTGAACTTCTGAACCAAACTCAATTTTCGAACCGAACCGAACCGAATTTCCAAACGCGTCTCTGTTCACCCATTCCTAAAAGATAATATTCCATTTAGTTCAATGGGGTTTGAATTTCCAAACTTTTCGGAAGTTCGGAGTTTGAACTGATCTTGAATACTTCAGTCGACCGAACTGAACTTCTGAACCGAACCGAATTTCCAAACTCAGTTCTGTTCACCCATCCCTAAAGAGCCATACAGGCTGGGCAACCCTTTTTATTACGACCTTTGCTGATGCAGTAAAGGCACAGCTCATGAAGATCTGACGTTAGGATCATGTAGGAGCAAGTAGCGCACTTTTTGAAACCAGCCTTATTGCTGGTGATGGCCGCCATAATGGTGGGAAAACCCCCCGCTGAGGGGGAACTATATACAAATTGTAAATTAACTACACTAAGTACACTAAGTACACTAACCTAAGAAAATAACAACAACAACTAGTAGACTAAGCTAATAGTAATTATTCATTAATTAACTTTAATACAAGAAAAACTACTTGAAGGATTGTCAGTATCCTGAAATGCTAGAGGTGGTGAAAGAACTGAAGGGATGTGCCCCACCCTCTCGTCTTATATTCCGCTGCTCTCACAAGAGGGTGGGAGGGAAGGTGGGAGGGGGCAAGAGCACTCTATGATTCTAGAACTTTCTCAATAGAAGCATGAGAAACTGCTTAAAGAGAAAGAATCTGGAACGTGTTAGGGCATCACGTGATTCCCATAGGAGAGAATCATGGAGCCACTCGAAGAAGAACTCCAGTTATCTTGGCTTCCTTTCCAGTGGATTACAGCCCCATTCTGTTAAGCACCATATGGAATATTATGTGCAGCAGCTTCTTCATGATAAAAGAAATCATGCACAGGTGTCTTCCATGGAAATGGTCCCTTTTTGCTTGCACTTTTTTTTAAGCTTCATTTTAACCATATTTTAATAAGCTCATAATAAACACATCCATTGACTTTCCTCATTTAAAATCTTTGGTGACCAGCCAGTGGCAAAGGGAGCATGATTGTAAAGTTTGGAAGCTTCCAGTCATGAACTGGCACAAAGGTGACAGTTAGAAAAGGGTCGTCTAACACTTGGATGAGGCAAGAGTACAATTCAGCAGCTGTGACCGCAACTGAGCAGTCCTTTTTAGGATCCGCTCTGCTCATCCCATATGGGGAGCTGGCTAGAAAAGGTGCCCTAAACATTGTCTGCTTCCTCCAACCCTCCAGACTGGATAGCCGCATCCAGTGAGATCACCTTTATCATCGTCCAGATCAACAAAATGTAGCATTAACTTTGGCACCTGGAATATCAGGCACCTCATGGAAAACCCTAATAGTGAACATCCAGAACACTGTTCTGCAATCATTGTCTGACAGCTCGGACAATACAACATTGGCATTGCTGAGTGAGACTCAGTGACTGTGGGAAAAGGGCAACTTGAAGAACAAGGTTATACCTTCTTTTGGAAAGTTAGCAGGAAGGAGAACATCGACTTCACAGAGTTGGTTTTGTCATCACAAGAATGAACTCATAAACCAGCGTAATGAATTCCCCATTGGAATTAATGAGCGCCTAATGACTCTTTGTCTTAAATTGACAGGGAGCCAATACGCCACTGTTATTAGTATGTATGCCCTGACCCTTGACGCCACTGATGAAATTAAGGAAGAATTTTACGCCAGCCTTAGCTAAATCCTTTCTGATATTCCAGGAGGGGACAGGCTTATTCTGCTCGGTGATGCTAGAGCTGGAATAGATTTGAACCTCTGGAACATGGGTATATTCAGACGTTACGAGATCACGCTCAACTACAGTTAATTCCCTGTGGTGGGGAATGCCCTTGTAACGTCTGTTGGGGAGCTGGAAGTTCCACCCCAGATATTAACCACGCTCAATCCCCGCCGGGAATCTCATTCACCACGCGATCGCCTGGACCGGTGGGGCCGGCACCGATCGTGTGGCAAATGAAATTCCCGGTAGGGTTGAAGGGGCCCATCACGTCTGGACGGCGATCACAGCCTGGAATCCCCACCAGGATTCCGGGCCATGGTCATTTCGGGTGGGCGCTCTCCCCAGAGGGCGGGCGATGGGGGAGCATAGGGGATGCAGGGGGTGTGTCCACACATTGCACCACACGGTCCCACCCCCTCCCCGATTCCCCGCTGGGATCCCCCGGCATGTCTGTTGGCCGTGCCGGAGTGATCCCGGTGGGGAATCTAAGGGTTGTTTCTGTGACGGGGCGAATGCCTCCCCGTCACGTCCTGTCTCACTCCTTCCTTTTGCTTCCAAGCTGCTTGAACGTGTTGTCTACTCCCGCTGCCTTGACTTCCTATCCTCCAACTCCTCCCTTGACTCCCTCCAATCTGGCTTCCGCCCCCTTCATTCTACTGAAACTGCTCTCGCTAAGATCACCAATGATCTTCTGGTGGCTAAATCTAAACGTCTCTATCCCATTCTTGTCCTCCTTGATCTCTCTGCTGC
>QEPC01001126.1:887409-899224 GCA_003113815.1 Sphenodon punctatus
ATTGATTTCAATGGGGACACAGCGCCCCATTGAAATCAATGAAATAAATCCGGTACCGGCATACTGGATTTAATCCGGGAATCCGGTTTTTAGAGAACCGGTAACCGGTAAATCCGGTAGCCGGTAATGGGCCCGGGGTCCCACCTCTACTTTCTACAGAAATAGGGGAGGTCATCGGTCAGGTGGACCACCAACAGGAGGGAGTTCCACAGGGAACACCCTCCTCATGGTTTTGTAATCTCCTTGTCACTCATTGGTTGGTATGCAGATCTGAAATCCAGTTGCATTATATATATATAATATATAATTATAATTAATTAATATATACAAATAACAGGACCTCTGAGTGTATAATGATTACTAATCTGAAATCCAGTTGCAGATTGGTCACAGTAAAGGAAACAACATAGAGCAACAATTCTGATTGGAGGCACTGGAGCAGAGGTTTAGGGGTGGGCTCTTTGCATAGTGATTGGCTCAGAAAGACAGTACAAGAAACTCGGAAGTAAAATGGTAGCCCCAACAATGCAGTAAGCTGTGACTAAACGGTATGCGGAACAGTATGTTGGAAAGTTGGTAGCTCAGGATGGTATCTCGCTGTATTGTGAGAATCAAGAAATCACATCGTATCAGGAAATGGTTGGCGGGAAACAGATTCTGGTTCCCAAGATGGTGAAATTTCTCGCAAGCAGTGAGAAATTGGCTGCTCGTTTAACCCCTAGTTTTTGTCCCAATGCTAGTCAATACAGTTATCAAAGATCTGGAAGAAATAATAAAATCATTGCTGATAAAATTTGCAGATGACACAAAGGTTAGCAGAGAAGGAAATAATGACAGGGCAGTTTTACAGAGTTTAGTATCATTAGCTAAGCTGGGCCCATTCCAGCAACATGTCAGTGGGGGAAGGGGGAGAGGATCGGAAGCACACAACCGCGCAACCCCAGTCAGTCCTAACGCTCTGCAGCTCTTGCTCTTCCTGTGCTGGGAAACAGGCCCGTCAGGATAGTATGTGGGCTTACTAGAGCAACAAACACACCAGAAGCAGCAAACCAGAGCGACAAACATACCAGAAAACATGTTTTAGTAATCTAGTGGGGACACATGGTATACTACAAGGGATTAGACAATGTAGAGAGAATGAGAACAATGGCAAAAAGGAAGTAATGAAGAGAAGTAGAACCTTTTCATCAGAATGGAGCACATGCAGTATGGCAGCTCTTGCAGAGATAATGAAAGTGACCAAGTACCAAAATATTTCCCATATCTTACTTAGCTGAGCTGGTAAGTTTCTCCATAGCTAGAACGTCCTAAATTTTCCAGATCCAGTGCTTTATAGCTCAGACATTGGAGGTAGGCTGTTGGGCTGTTGGCAGAGCAGATGATCAGATGGAAGGAATGGTCTTATTCTGTTCTTAACAAACCTATTGAGATATTAATTTACTCCTACTACATTAACCACCACATGATGCGAGCTCTCGAGCAATCCTGCAATGAACTTTTCTCAATGAACCCTCCACTTAGCTGCAGTGCTAGCAAAGAAAAGGTATTCAAATGGGGATGGTGGTGAAAAGAAATGACCCTTTCCCCTAAATTTGGGTTGTGAGGGAGTCTCCCTTCCTAAATTTTAGTGGCTGCAACCGCCCTGTGGGGAAAGAAGGGTGAGGCAGAGACTGTAGCCAGTCTTGGGGTCTTTCCTCCAAGCTGGGGTTCAGGAAGTTAAAGATCCAGAGTCTTGCTTAAGAACATAACAACATAAGAAGTGCCATACTGAGTCAGACCAATGGACCATCAAGCCCAGCATCCTGTCGTCCGACAGTGGCCAATCTCGATCGCATGGAAGAAGAACCAACAGTCACAATGGGCGATCCATTCTCCATTGTTCACTCCCAGCTCCCGACAGTAAGAAGTTCATCCCATAAGCTACTTGGTTAATAGCCATTCATGGACCTACTCTCCAAGAACTCATCCAGTCCTTTTTAAAACCCAGCTATACTACTGGTCTTGACAACGTCTTCTGACAACAAATTCCATAAGTTAATTATGTATTGAGTGAAAAAGTACTTCCTTTTATTTGTTTTAAATCTGCCGGAAACTAGTTTCATGGAGTGTCCCCTAGTTCTAGTACTTTTTGAGAGGGTAAATAACTGCTCCCTATCTATTCGATCCATACCACTTATGATTTTACAAACCTCTATCATGTCCCTGTCAGTCTTCCCTTCTCTAAGCCGAAGAGACCCAGCTTGCCAAGCCTCTCTTTGTACGGAAGCCGTTCCATCCCCTTTATCATTCTCGTTGCCCTTCTTTGTACTTTTTCTAGTTCAGCTATGTCTTTTTGAGATGCATCAACCAGAACTGCACACTATATTCTAGGTGTGGCCGCAACATCAATTTGCATAGAGGCATTATGACATCTTCAGTTTTATTCTCTATCCCTTTGCAAATAAGTCCTAATATTCTGCTTGCTTTTTTGACTGCTGCTGCACACTGGGCTGAGGATTTCAGTGTATTGTCCACAACCACCCCCAGATCCTTTTCCTGAGTGGTAACTCCTAGCTTAGTACCCAGCATTGTGTACTCATAGTTTGGGTTATTTTTCCCTATGTGCATCACTTTGCACTTGTCCACGTTAAATTTCATCTGCCATTTAGATGCCCAGGCACCCAGTCTCGTAAGATCCTGTTGCAGTTCTTCACAGTCTGCTCGTGTTTTAACTACCTTGAATAACTTGCTGTCGTCTGCAAATTTAATCACTCAAATTTGATCACTGCTTCCACTCTCTGTGCTTCCTATGCTACTTTCAAAAATGCCCTGCTCTGCAAGGGAAGGAGCTGTACCATTATTTTCTAAATAACCTAGCAGACAGAATACAGAGGAGTACAGAGAGGTACAGAATTTAGGATTCTTAGAATGATTCCCCAGAGTGTAGCTAACTAGCCACACTGTTAATATTGTTGCACATTCTAACAAACAGCTGGGCAATATGCAGTGTTCTTCTCTGGTAGCTGAAATACAAAATGCAGCCAATTGTTATTTCTGCATAGGGATGTGTATCTTGGATTCTGGTAAAACACAAATAAACACAAAATCCCATTTTGCTTTCACATGCAAAACACAAATGCCAGGGATGTGCATTCGGGATGCAAGTACGACCTGAGGTCTTCAGCTGGACCCCAAAAACTGCAGCCTGCACCTATCTAGTTTGGAGATGGGCTGCTCTCCAACTCTTCGCTTCGCTGGCTGCTTGGTGAGCCTGTAGTGGTAGTCTACAGGGACTACCACCATCTCAAACTGCTTTTTCCCGAGACAAAAATGTGCAGCATTTGCTCTGGGAAAAACTCTGGGAGGCAAATGCTGTGTGGTTTTTGTCACGTGAGAAAACAAAGCTGTACGGCTTTGACCCTGATCATGCAGAGGATGCAGAGCTGGAAAATAGAGCTCTGCATCCTCTGCATTATTGGAGCCAAAGCTGTTTGACTTTGTTTTCCCATCTGACAAAGGCTGTGCAGCATTTGCCTCTACGAATTTTCCCGAGCCAAATGCTGTGGGTTTTGTCTCTTGAGAAAGCGGTCTCAGAACTGCAGTCTCTGCGGAACCCAGCCAGGGATAAATTCAAAGTCCTTGGCAGTCTCATTCCCCCCTTCCACACTCAACAATCCCTCCCCCAAACCAGTAGCCCTCCATGCCTCATTCACCTATCCCCAAGTCTCCTATTCTCTGCTCTTCCAAGCCAGTGATGCCCCAGAGTCAGCTGTATGCCTCATGCTCTCTCAAGTTAGTCACATACCTCTCAGCCAGATCCACACCCAATTTCATCCTCCCTAAGCAAGCAACCCCCTCTGAACCAAACCCATGAATTGTTCCTCCCGCCCAAGTCAACAACTTCCCCATCAAGCTGGGGCATGTTCTTCATCCTCCTCCAAACCAGTGCTTCCCCCTCTAAAATTGATAGCAGACTTAGCAGACGTTTTAACTGCATTTCCCTTTCTTTTAGGCATGTCAAACTGGCAGAGCCTCACTGCATTTCTGTGCCAAAATAACCCTCATGCAGGTAATTGTGTTCGCTGCATTTGTGGCAATGGGGGAAATGCAGTGAACATGGGTAAAGCTGCCAATACAAATAATCACAAATACTAAACCACAAATACAAATACTTGACCTTGTGCACAGTCCTACATCTGTAGCTCAAGTGGTCAAGTTTTGTAAAGGAAGTTGGAATGTCACATTTGTCTTATGTGAGCGGATGCTCTATATGTGTGACTTAGGGGTGTGCATCAGGCCCCCATGTCATTTTCGTTTTCATTATTTTAAAATGTCATTTTTGTTATCATTATTAACGACAATATCATTTTCATTATCGGTACTGGTATCATTATTGGTATCGGTACTGTTTCAAACGAACAATTTATTTTTGTTATCGGTATCAATTCCCATAATATTTATCTAAATCTAAGGGAGACAGGGGAAGGGAAAAGGAAAACTATCTATTATCTAATCAATTATCTATACAACTATTCTAATCTAATCTACATGTCTATTGGTGGTAATACAATGAAGACTAGGGAGGATTTTTTGTGTGCAAGCACCACAGTTCTGTAAACGAAACCTGACAAGCAGAGCTCTCACAGAACGGAGAGAAAAAGCCTGGCCCTCCCATTATAAAGGGTTGCAGTGGCTTCCCAAAGAGTCCCCAATTGGTTGTGGGAGGCAGCAGGTATTGAGCAATCACAGAGTGCCATGAGACTGCTGGGGCCTGCTTGTGCTGCTCATTGGCCAGCGATACATCCATCAGATACTGCTGAGCTGCTCACCCCTCCCAACACAGGCACAGTTCAAGAGTTCAACCCTCTTTAGGGCTCCAAGATTTCTGCTCCCTCCTCCCCTCTCCACATTTCGCCTCCAAAGCCCAACTGCCACAGCACTAATAATAACGATATTGTCGTCCTTGTTATCGCTATTCTCAGTTGTCATTTTCATTATCGTTATTGTTATTCTCGGTTGTCATTTTCGTTATTGCAGTAAAGAAAACAAAAATGACAATTTTTGTTATCGTTATTGTAATTAACAAAAATGACCCGCACACCGCTAGTGTGACTGGCTTAATTGTTCAAAATTTGTAAAAAAACCCTCTATATTTTAGAAACAGTGGTGTGCCCAGGCAGCAGAGCTTTGGAGGGTTCAAGAGGCGGAGCTGTCTCTTGCTAGTGTGGCAACTCCACTGCACAGACTCACTTGAAAAAGCTAGACAGTAATTGAAATGGCAGTTAAAAATAGAAATTTAATGCCAAACCAATTACCAAAATGAGCATGATGTTTTCCACTGCTATAAATAGATTGAGGCCATTTTTAAACAGGATGCACCCACCCGAGTGCCCATCTGAAGGCAGCGTGGCTGGGTGTGCCCTCCCCGTGACCCACACACCGCCCACTCATTGCCATGCATAGCGCATTGGGGAAACATCCAGGATGCTCCATATGGGGGCAGGAGTGGGTGGTGCGGGGGCACACCCAATGCACACCTATCCCAGCCCGGGCGTGCATTGGCACTCTAAGCAGCACACATGGACCTGTCTCTCAGCCGTGCCTGTTTAAAAATGGTCTGAGATATGTGTTGCAAAAAGTAGTGGAGAATATTTGTTGAGTAATTCCCAAAGTTGCTTTTGTATTTGTGACTCCCTTAGCTTGCTTCTTGCAAACAAACATCCACATAAGAACATTTTTGTCCACAAAAGTGCATATGCATGTACGTGCCGCAGGGTCATCCCAGAAGAGGGAGCAGGGCCCTCTTGAAAGGGTGTTATACAGTTGGGAAGCAGGAATTATTCCATGTGACGTAAGTGGCTCAACACAAAACCAGAAGAGGAGAAAACCAACTACCCAATGCTACACTCTCAGCCAATAGTTTGCTAACAATTCGTAGGCTGTAATATGCTGACAGAAATTATTAATTGGAGAATTTCTCTCACAAATAAATCTGTACAAAATCAGCTCTGTTTGCAAATATTTCACAAACAGAAAAAAAGGCCAAATTTATCTAATAGGTGGTTTTTCTGTGAAGGGTTTGCCTGGCTCTAATTGGAATATTAGATTTCCATTGCTCAGTATATCTTTTATAACCTCTCCTTCAGCAAAATTGCCTACATCTTAGAAATCCTAGCTGTATGTAGCTGATTGTTCTGTGTGATATTTTCTGTCTGTGCCAGTGAGCTGTTATTAATGAACTGACGAACCTGAAAAAATAGAGCCAGAGAAAATCTACATAGCTGAATAGCTAATTTTAATTTTTCATAGGTCTACAGGTTATGCAGTTTATTCATGAGATGGGGAAAAAAAATTGTTAAGCCACTAATTTCCCAGTCCTCATGTTGGGAAATGCATCCAGCTATGGCAGTGAGGGGGTCATGGCATAAGGGAAGGCAGTGTGAAATATACACAAAGGCCATGAGAATTTTGGTAGTTTCCACCAAATTGCTGTAGTGGGTAAAACTGGTCCCCACTGTAACTCCCCTGACTACAGAGGAATTACACTAGGGTGAATCTGGGCCACTGCGCTTAGTGTATGAATCTGTAAGGATTAGTCTGAGTAGCTGCTGGTGGGAGACAGTGGAACTGAATGGGAAGGCAGAAATACCAGTGTCAATGGAGACATTGTGATACCAGTAAATGACTGGTCTTACGCCAGCCACAAAAAGGAACCTGAGAAGACTGGGGAATCTTAAATGGAGATAATGTAAATAATAAAGTAAATAAGCAAAAATGCCAAAGCTTCTGGATAAAACCATTACAACCAAATGCTTCAGCTTTTACTCATGCAAAACTCACAGGAATGGCAGGATTTGGATCTTAGTTACTTGCTACCCCATCCCAAAATATGTTGGCAGATGGTTCAGACTACTGTACATCTATGTAATGCATGTAGTGCCCAGCCTAAACACGAAGGAAAGGAAACGCTATTCCACCTCAGTGAATGCCTTCTCCGCCACATATTCCTGAATGCCAGCTGGGCTTCTGCTTAGCCCGGCAGAGTGGTTAGCATTTACAAGTGGCCTAATATTGCTAGACCAAGGCTATTTAATAAAGCCTGTTTGTGGTCCGTGGGTAACTGTAGTCAGGAATGTTGAGGATAATGAACTTCTGTCTGTGTTTGGTAGAAAAATAATCTTCATGAGGTGCAGTTCTGTCTGCTTTGCCTGCTTGTCTGTAGAGCTGTAGCTGGAATAGGTGCAGCAGGTTAGGGATGGGCGAACAGATCGCGGCACGGTTTTGGTCGTTCAGTTCGGTCTGGTTTGGTTCGGCCGTTTGGTTTGGCCGTTCGGTTCAGTCGTCGGGTTCGGGTTCGACTGTTCGGTTTGGACGTGTTCAGTTTGGTTCGGGCATTCGGAAAAAGTATCGCGAGAGCCTGTGATCACCCCGGAAATGGGAAATTCGAGTGCGTGTAGAGCTTGTGTGGGTGAGAGCATGTGTTGTGGCTGGCTGTGTATTCATTTTTTATTTGTGTGTTTTTTGGTTGGTTGGTGAGTTTTGGTGGGTGCTGTGTGTGTTGTGTTGGATGTGTGTTTAAAAAAAAAATGGAGAAGAAGGTGACCATCTCCATTAAACACCGGGCCTGGGGGAAGGCCAAGGTGGCGGAGCCGGTGCTGGAGGAAGAGGTTCCTCCGGCTGCTGCTGGACCTTCGGTGGTGAAGGAGGAGCCAGAGCCGGCGGGCACAGGAGGTCGTGCTGCCACTGCTGCCAGGTTTGTAAACTTTTTTTTTACTTTGAGGACAAGAAACTTAAGGCTCTATCTGTTAGAGTGAGCTCACTGGCGTGCGNAGAGCTTTGGAGGGTTCAAGAGGCGGAGCTGTCTCTTGCTAGTGTGGCAACTCCACTGCACAGACTCACTTGAAAAAGCTAGACAGTAATTGAAATGGCAGTTAAAAATGGAAATTTAATGCCAAACCAATTACCAAAATGAGCATGATGTTTTCCACTGCTATAAATAGATTGAGGCCATTTTTAAACAGGATGCACCCACCCGAGTGCCCATCTGAAGGCAGCGTGGCTGGGTGTGCCCTCCCCGTGACCCACACACCGCCCACTCATTGCCATGCATAGCGCATTGGGGAAACATCCAGGATGCTCCATATGGGGGCAGGAGTGGGTGGTGCGGGGGCACACCCAATGCACACCTATCCCAGCCCGGGCGTGCATTGGCACTCTAAGCAGCACACATGGACCTGTCTCTCAGCCGTGCCTGTTTAAAAATGGTCTGAGATATGTGTTGCAAAAAGTAGTGGAGAATATTTGTTGAGTAATTCCCAAAGTTGCTTTTGTATTTGTGACTCCCTTAGCTTGCTTCTTGCAAACAAACATCCACATAAGAACATTTTTGTCCACAAAAGTGCATATGCATGTACGTGCCGCAGGGTCATCCCAGAAGAGGGAGCAGGGCCCTCTTGAAAGGGTGTTATACAGTTGGGAAGCAGGAATTATGCCATGTGACGTAAGTGGCTCAACACAAAACCAGAAGAGGAGAAAACCAACTACCCAATGCTACACTCTCAGCCAATAGTTTGCTAACAATTCGTAGGCTGTAATATGCTGACAGAAATTATTAATTGGAGAATTTCTCTCACAAATAAATCTGTACAAAATCAGCTCTGTTTGCAAATATTTCACAAACAGAAAAAAAGGCCAAATTTATCTAATAGGTGGTTTTTCTGTGAAGGGTTTGCCTGGCTCTAATTGGAATATTAGATTTCCATTGCTCAGTATATCTTTTATAACCTCTCCTTCAGCAAAATTGCCTACATCTTAGAAATCCTAGCTGTATGTAGCTGATTGTTCTGTGTGATATTTTCTGTCTGTGCCAGTGAGCTGTTATTAATGAACTGACGAACCTGAAAAAATAGAGCCAGAGAAAATCTACATAGCTGAATAGCTAATTTTAATTTTTCATAGGTCTACAGGTTATGCAGTTTATTCATGAGATGGGGAAAAAAAATTGTTAAGCCCCTAATTTCCCAGTCCTCATGTTGGGAAATGCATCCAGCTATGGCAGTGAGGGGGTCATGGCATAAGGGAAGGCAGTGTGAAATATACACAAAGGGCATGAGAATTTTGGTAGTTTCCACCAAATTGCTGTAGTGGGTAAAACTGGTCCCCACTGTAACTCCCCTGACTACAGAGGAATTACACTAGGGTGAATCTGGGCCACTGCGCTTAGTGTATGAATCTGTAAGGATTAGTCTGAGTAGCTGCTGGTGGGAGACAGTGGAACTGAATGGGAAGGCAGAAATACCAGTGTCAATGGAGACATTGTGATACCAGTAAATGACTGGTCTTACGCCAGCCACAAAAAGGAACCTGAGAAGACTGGGGAATCTTAAATGGAGATAATGTAAATAATAAAGTAAATAAGCAAAAATGCCAAAGCTTCTGGATAAAACCATTACAACCAAATGCTTCAGCTTTTACTCATGCAAAACTCACAGGAATGGCAGGATTTGGATCTTAGTTACTTGCTACCCCATCCCAAAATATGTTGGCAGATGGTTCAGACTACTGTACATCTATGTAATGCATGTAGTGCCCAGCCTAAACACGAAGGAAAGGAAACGCTATTCCACCTCAGTGAATGCCTTCTCCGCCACATATTCCTGAATGCCAGCTGGGCTTCTGCTTAGCCCGGCAGAGTGGTTAGCATTTACAAGTGGCCTAATATTGCTAGACCAAGGCTATTTAATAAAGCCTGTTTGTGGTCCGTGGGTAACTGTAGTCAGGAATGTTGAGGATAATGAACTTCTGTCTGTGTTTGGTAGAAAAATAATCTTCATGAGGTGCAGTTCTGTCTGCTTTGCCTGCTTGTCTGTAGAGCTGTAGCTGGAATAGGTGCAGCAGGTTAGGGATGGGCGAACAGATCGCGGCACGGTTTTGGTCGTTCAGTTCGGTCTGGTTTGGTTCGGCCGTTTGGTTTGGCCGTTCGGTTCAGTCGTCGGGTTCGGGTTCGACTGTTCGGTTTGGACGTGTTCAGTTTGGTTCGGGCATTCGGAAAAAGTATCGCGAGAGCCTGTGATCACCCCGGAAATGGGAAATTCGAGTGCGTGTAGAGCTTGTGTGGGTGAGAGCATGTGTTGTGGCTGGCTGTGTATTCATTTTTTATTTGTGTGTTTTTTGGTTGGTTGGTGAGTTTTGGTGGGTGCTGTGTGTGTTGTGTTGGATGTGTGTTTAAAAAAAAAATGGAGAAGAAGGTGACCATCTCCATTAAACACCGGGCCTGGGGGAAGGCCAAGGTGGCGGAGCCGGTGCTGGAGGAAGAGGTTCCTCCGGCTGCTGCTGGACCTTCGGTGGTGAAGGAGGAGCCAGAGCCGGCGGGCACAGGAGGCCGTGCTGCCACTGCTGCCAGGTTTGTAAACTTTTTTTTTACTTTGAGGACAAGAAACTTAAGGCTCTATCTGTTAGAGTGAGCTCACTGGCGTGCGGGTGGGTTCATGGGTGGTGGGCATCAGTCAGGCACAAACAGTGGGCATCAGCGGGTAGTTGCGGATGTCTGCCTCAGAGAGAGAGGGTACGGTAGTGTGGGCGGCTCTTCCAGCAGTCAGGCACAAGCACGAGCAGCACCCCCACCCAAACATGTGCCTGCCAGCCATCCCCACTCTCCAGTTGCCATCCCTACCTAGCACCCCCAAATAAGGGGAGGATTTGCACATGCCAGCCAGGGTCTCTCCATTGCCATCCCTCCCTAGAAGCACCCCAGGGAGTGCAGGATTGGCACGTGTCAGCCAGGGTCACCATCTCCTGTTGCCATCCCTAGAACCCCAAGGAAGGAGGACTAGAGGCATCATCATAAATGCATGATATTACTTAGGTGTTGTTTATGTGTTCCTGCTTCAGAGATGAATTGGATGCCGGCGCTGGTGCCACACCACACAGGACACCCAGGCGGAGGTCAGACTCACCAATGCCACCCACAGACAGTCAGCAGACAAAATGCTCCAATGTCTGGAGGTTTTATGACAAGGGTGACGGAATCGCCATCTGCAAGGTAAGGCACGGGGGCTGGAACAACAGGGACTGGATTGCCCTATGACCTGTTGGGAATGGAAGTCCCCTGCAGAGAGAGATTGGCCACCCACCCACTTGTGGAGACAGAATGCAGGCAGGGCTTGACACAGACCATTGGTCTGATGCAGTAAGGCACTTCTTATGTTCCCATCTTTTTATGCTCTTTAGATCTGCAGCAAAAGATTAAGGAGGCAGAGAGAGGGGACCACGTCGGGGCTAATCATCCACATTGAAAAGCTCCATGGCCAGATGGTGAGGTGACAGGAGGACTCGGGCGTGGCCATGGAGTCCGAGTAACAGCACCAGAGGGGGGCAGAAGGCAACCTGAAAGTGACGGCATGTAAGCCCTCCCCCCCTCCAGCCCTGATGTGGAAACCCCCAGGTCCCGGGAGAATGCTGAGGCCAAGGCCTTTCGGGCCGAGTTGGAGAGGCCCACCAGGGACTTCATGGCCAGCCTGCAGGAGACAGCATCCACCATGAAGAACCGCCTGGTGGAGCAGTTCCAGGCGGTCCAGGTGGAGAGGAAGAAGGTGGAGGCGTACGGCCAGTATGTCTCCGCCGAGATGGACCACCTGCAAATGTACCACCAGGCGCTCTCCAGGTGGCATCGGGACATGGAAGGGCCGTGGAGTTTGCCATCTCCCATGGCTATGGGCTGGAAGAGTCCTGGGTGGCCGGCCCTCAGCCATGTGCTGCGCCCCAATGGCTGTTGCCTTTCCCCCAAGTCCTAGGGAACAGGCCCAGAGACTCATAGTTTAATTTATAAGTTTCCTTT
>QEPC01001126.1:899324-914018 GCA_003113815.1 Sphenodon punctatus
AGATACATAGTTGTAGGAGTCAGCTTAGTGATAGAGAGAGATAGTGTGTAGTGAGTGATTGTTTTACAGTGTGTTTGTAGAACTAGGCCTTTGTAGTTATTAGGATATTCCATTTAGTTCCATAGGTTTTAGAATAGTTAATAGTTAATAGCAGTTAGATTTAGTGTAGATAGACAGATATAATATTAGATAAAAAATTGGAATAAAAAAATTAAAAATGTATAAAATCTTTGTGTGCTGTGCATTCTTTGACTCTGAAGACATGGAGAAGGGAAGTAGGAGAGGCTGGTCTGCTGTCCATAAGGCGGGCAACGCGGCACGTGGCAGAGGTGGTGGTAGGGGCCATGGCAGAGGAGTGGCAGCATGCAGCAGCAGCAGCCAGAGCCCATCACCATGCCCCAAACTGCACAGACCTAATTTTTCAGTCAGGCTTCAGAGGCTACCAGCAGTAGCCCTGCTCTGGGGGTGGTTCAGCGGTGCCTCCTGCCAGCATCCTCCAGTGCCACGCAGGGCACTGGAAGGCCTGCAGCAGTACATGAGGCTGCGGCTGTCTCTGCTGCTGCTGCAGGAGCAGGTGCTGCTTCCGATGTTCCCCCAGGGATACCAATGTCCCCCATTGTCGAGGGGATCCCCAGCAGTCCAGGGCTGGTGGATCCCACCCTGGCTGCTAGAGGTAGGGCCCGATCCCTGGGCAATGGCAGCAGGGAGAGGAGGGAGCTGCTGTAGCAGCTATAGGGGGCACAGGGAGAGTGGTAGCACCAGCAGCATGGTGTGCAGTCAAGCCTCAGGGTCTCAGTACTCCCCTTCATGGGACATCACTGTGATCGAGGACAGTGAGGCAGAAGAAGACACTAGTGTCACGGAGGAGACATCTGGAGCTGAGATGATGGCTGTCCCTCCTCCCAGAGCTGTGTCATCGCCACCAAGTTCTGCCCCTCCCAGCAGTGCTGGCAGCAGTGTGTCACCTGGGGCGGGCCAGAAGACAGGAAGGGGGAAAAAATCCTCTGTGTGGGCACATTTCAAGCTGGTGCGGGTGGATGATCCCAGGGAGGTGCAGTGCACTGTGTGCAATAAGGTGGTGAAGCGTAGGCAGGTGCTCACCAACCTTGGGACAACTGCCATGGCGAGGCACCTGAAATCATGCCACAGCGCTCTGCTGCTAAGCGGGAAGGAAGGGGAAGTGGATGCCAGCGGGTTCCCGACTGCAGCAGCCAGTCGCTAGACCTGTCTCTTATACACATCTAGATGTGTATAAGAGACAGCATCTACGGTGAGACACCTCAAGTCATGCCACAGTGCTCTGCTGCTAAGCGGGAAGGAAGGGGAAGTGGATGCCAGCGGGTTCCCGACTGCAGCGGCCAGTCGCCCGCCTCCTTCAGTGGGCAAGCATCCTGCACCAACTGCTGTCTCTAGCAGCAGGAGCAGGATTCCTGCTAGGTGGGAAGAACCGCATCAGGAGCCTCGCCAGCAGCGTCAGCCTGCCACGGAGGAGCTGGGGTGGGCGCAGCTGCCAAGGCCATCGGCAGCTGGAGGGCGGCGTGGATTTGAAGAGAAAGCAAGGCGTCTGTTGGGCGAAATGATTGTGCTGGATGGGCAGCCCTTTTCCATTGTAGAGGACGTGGGCTTCAGGTGGATGATTGGGTTCCTGGCCCCCCAGTTCAAGCTGCTGTCACGCTCCACCCTCAGTTGGAATGTGGTGCCAGAGCTGTACAGGGATTTGAAGGAGTGGGTGAAGGAGCAGCTGGCAGGGGCTGGGGTGGCCACTGCCCACTTCACCACGGACCTGTGGTCCACCAGGAACGCCCAGCACGCTTGCCTGGTGGTCACAGCGCACTGGTGGCAGGACCCGGAGACAGCTTTGAGGAGTGGCAAGAGGAGTCCTGAAGCAGGGAATAGGTGGGCCCTGATTCAGGCACAAGTCATGGACAACTCCCACACCGCTAGGAACATCGAGGGTGCCCTGACAGTCATGGTGGGGGAGTGGGTCACGCCAGGCGTGCCCTTCACCAAGGGGTATGTGATGACGGACAATGTGGCCAATATACTGAAGGCAGTTTGTGACGGCGGTTTCACCAGCATCCCTTGAGCTGCACACACCCTTCACCTGGTGGTCAGGAAAGATCTGGGAGAAGGTGATTGGGGCAGGCACCCTTAGCTCCCTGATCGAGTGGGGGAGGAAGCTGGCGGGGCTCTTTAACTGGAGCGTGAAGGGCAGTGAGCTCCTTTGGGTGAAGCAGGCTGAGCAAGGATCCCCAGTGCACCAGCTGGTCCAGGATGTTCCCACCAGGTGGAATTCCACTTTCCTGATGCTCGAGCAGCTTCTTGAGCAGAAATCCACCCTGTGTCAGGTTCAACTGGTGACGGACAGTGGGGCACTTCCAGGGTACGATGGGGTGGAATGGGAGATCCTGGTTCACACAGTCTTTGTACTCAGACTGTTCCTGGCCGTCATGGACAGGAGCGGCTCTGCCGCCACCCTCAGCCAGCTGAGCCCTCTGGTCCAGAGTCTCCAGAGGAGGCTGGATGAGATTCTCAGGGGGCAGAATTGTGGCCTTCAGGGCAGGAAGCTGGCTGATGAGTCGCTTGACCTGGCGCGAAAGCTGAAGGCAGGGCTGGAGGTCCTGCCAACAATGCTGGACCCCAGGGTCAAGGGCAGCATGGCATGCCAGACAGTGCTCTATGACCACTGGAAGGGTGCACTGGTGGACAGGGTCCAGCAGGCAGAGCAGGCTATGGAGCAGGAAACCCCTGGGAATGGTGGGAGTGGGAGCAGCCACTCCTTCCATCCATCTGGGTCTATTCCTGCCCCCAGCCCTAGCGGTATCAGCCGCAGCAGCACCCCTATTGGCAGCAACAGCAGCAGCACCCCTATTGGCAGCAGCAGCAGAAACAGCTCGGCCTATGTGCAGGCCACTCTGGGGAGCATGGAGTCCTCCACAAAAGGGCAAGCAGTGTGGCTGAGGGCAGTGGTGGAGGTGGTGCCAAGTCAGAGCTACCAGAGGGAGTGTGATGGTGCCTCAGTAGCCATGGAGACCTACCTGGAGGAGAAGCCATGCATTGATCCCAGCAGCGATCCCTTGGCCTACTGGGCTGGCAAGGCCAACATGTGGTCTGCCGTGTCAAAAGTGGCCAAGGGTCTCTTGTCCTGCCCAGCAACCAGTGACCCCAGTGAGCGGGTAGTCTCCATGGCGGGGGACATTTGCTCTTTGCACTGCCTGAGACTAGGGGCCAAGTTGGAGGAGCAGTTGTTGTTCAACAAGGTGAACTTTCCGCTGCTGGGATTCCCCGAGCTGCCCCTGGACAAGAATTGATGGTGCAGTGGCACATGCCATCCCATGCCAGGGGAAGTCTTGGGATGGGGCTCCTCCTCCTCAGTATGGGCTAGGGCTACTGCTGCTGTGCTGCTGAGGTGTTGTCCCTTCCTCCCAATGCCTGGCGCCCACCTTCTCTCTCTCTCTCTCTCTCTCTCTCTCTCTCTCTCTCTCTCTCTCTCTCTCTCTCTCTCATACTAGACAGCCTCAGCCGGCTTATCTGACTGACCTCATGATTCAGGGTGGCAGCATTTTGGGAAACAAAGTGTAAGCCTGCCAGCCGGCCTCTGGCTAAATGATCTCAGCCCACCAATCTGACTCTCTCTCTGTCTCTCTCTTGCTGCACAGTCTTCGTCAGCCTGAGACTGTCTGAGTGCCCTGCCAATGTCCCAGCCTGCCTTCCCTACTGCCTCTCATGCCATGCTGCCTGTCTGCCCGCCCAGGTTGCCGCCAAGCTCAAAGCCTGCCTCATCCCTCCACCCTGCCTCTCATGCCAATGTGCCTGTCTGCCCAGCCTGTCAACCCTGGGTGATGTGCCCCACTTGCCTGGTAATCCTGCTGCTGCTGTCTGCTGGTCCATGGGCACTCTGCTCTGGCAAATCCAAATGTGCCCATGCAATCTTGCTGCTGCCATCTGCTGCTGTATGGGAGCTCTTCCCTGGCAAATCCTACCATCCTGGCTTGGTTCCATGGGTGCAGCGCACAGGCAAATCCTGCCAATGCCATCTCTGCTGTTCCCCAGGTTCTGTATCTGGGCAATCCAATGTCTGCTCCTGCTGCCAATGCTGCCTCTGGGCAATCCAATGTCTGTTGCTGCTGTCAATGCTGCCTCTGCTGTGCCACTGCATCCAGAAGCTGCCACTCTAGTCCTAGAACCCACCCTCAGGGTTATGGGGACGTCATTCCACTCAAAGAAATCCGTCATTCAACAGCATCAAGAAACAGCCACTCCAGCCCCAGGACCCGCCTTCAGGGTTCTGGGGCCTACGTTACCGGCAGGGAGGGCTGTCCAATATCCAGAAAGTGCCACTCTAGGCCTCGGACCCACCATCGGGGTTATGGGGACATCATTCCGCTCAAAGAGAGCCGTCATTCAACAGCATCAAGAGAAACAGCCACTCCAGCCCCGGGACCCAACATCAGGGTTCTGGGGCCTACATTACCAGCAGGGAGGGCTGTCCAATATCCAGAAGCTGCCACCCTACCCCCAGGATCCACCCTCAGGGTTCTAATCTGGGGCCCGTCATTCCAAGGCATCATTAAACAGCAACCACTCCAGCCCCAGGACCTGCTGTCAGGGTTCTGGGGGCCTACGTTACTGGCAGGGAGGGCTGTGTCCAATATCTAGAAGCTGCCACTCTAGCCCCAGGACCCACCCTCAGGGTTCTTGTGCCCTGTCATTCTGCTCATGGGGTGCTGTCATTCAACCTTTTCTTCAGGAGTTAGCAACCTGCTGTTCATGGAGAGAGAGAGAGAGAGAGAGAGAGAGAGAAAGAGAGAGAGAGAGAGAGAGAGAGGCTCCCTGCTAGAATGAGAGAGATGGGGGTGGAGGGGGAGCGGTGTATCCAGCTCAAGCTGCCTGCCACCTGCCAGAACCAGCGAGAGCTCTCATCTGTGCCCACATCCACCAGCAAACCTACCAGAATGAGATGGAAATAACACACAACATATTATATGTGCCTGCCTGCCTGTGTGCATTCCTCTACCTGCTGCCACCTATTGCATGATTGAATGAAGTGTGCCCAACAATTCACTAATTCTAGGGACATCATTCAACTCCCATAGGCTGTCATTCCACAGTGTACCTGAAGCAGTTATGCCCGCCCGTCCCAGGAACCATCAACGAGATTCTGGGACCATCATTCCAGTCACTCAGGGCTGTCATTCCATTCCACTGCATCCAGAAGCCCGATGCCCGCACGCCAGCCTGCCCCCCCAGCCTACTTCTCCTCACCCACCCGTGGATGCCCGCTGAAGCTGCTGAAAAAAAAGCCCCTCTGGTCACCAGCACCCACTGCCTACTGCCAAGGAGCCTGTCTCTCTTTCTCTCTGGCACACCCATACAGACACAAGCCCTGCCCCTCCTGGGGGGCTGTCTGCAAGTTGAGCCCCTGCTGATGGCACATCTTTGGGTTAATACCTTACCTACACTACATGTGGTGCCAGGTGCTGCTGGTAGGGATTGACAAGGTGTATGAGATTCTGCCACCTGCCTGAACTGCAGCATAGAGGGATAAAAGATTGGCAGATCAAACAAAGCTCGTAACAAGTAACAACAAATATAACTTTTAATAAAACTTTTTAAACAACAACAACATTATAAAACCAAAACCAAACATTAGAATGGAAACTTAAGGGGGTCTACTCTTAGTCTTTGGGCCTGTCCCCCAGAACTTGGGGAAAAGGCAAAAGGGGCACACGGAACCTAGGGGCATTTGGTAGCCGTGTTATAGGCAAAGTCCACGGCCCCTGCCACGGCCACCTGCCACCTGGAGACCGACTGGCAGTAGAATTTCAGGTCAGCGATCTTGGCAGAGACATACTGGGAATACGCCTCCACCTTCTGTTTCTGTACCTCGACCTCCTGGAACTTTTCACCAACCAGTTCTCCATAGTGACTGCTTGCAGCCGTAGGCCATCCATGAAGTCCTGGGTCTGCTTCTGGACTTTGGTCCGAAAAGCCCTTGCAGCATTCAACTCCTCCTGGGGGGACTCCTCGGCGGAGCTGGAGGAGGGGGAAGGACTTCGATGGTGTCGCGTCTGGCGTGCCTTCCCCACCTTCTTCTGATGCTGCTGCTGCTCCACGCCAGAGTCCTGCTGCCTCACCATCTTGCCATGGAATTTCTCGATGTGGACGATTAGGCCTGATGTGGTCCCCTGGCTGGCCCTTTTAAATCTTTTGCCACATGTCACGGAGGTACATAAGGTCACATGTAGACTACAAGCCTAGTAAATATGTAAAGTGAATGGTGCAACATGTATGTAATGTTACAATTGAGAACTGTAAAATCCAAATCAGGACTGTGACACTGATGAAACTCCAGGAAATGCAAAGAGATAAAAAGAATGTGTATTGGGAACCCTGGTCAGACAGAACCCTGGGGAGATGCAAACTGACCTTCAGGTTTGCCTGGGTTGTCTACGTGACAGACCTCAGGTTTCTCCAAGGCAGGAAAGCTGAAACAAAGAGACCATGGAAGGTACTTAAGTGAGGGCCATTAAACCATCTTGTCTCTCACTTGGTCAGAGCCATCTTGAGCACTACATCTGCATCCTGCATCTTGGCAGCAAGCAAGGCTGGAAGACATGGGCTGAGAGGCATGATTTTGCTTTCTAGCAACTCTAAGACTGAAGACCCAGTCGCTTACATCAAGGACTGAGAAGAACTTATGGACCTTGGTAGGGTAAGATGCTTATTTAGGAACTCAACCAGTATAGATATAGGAATGTGTTATATTTACCTTTGATTTCCAGTAACCACTCTGTATCAATTATCTTGCTTATGTAATCAATAAACTGACTTCTTATCTTTATGAAGAAGTGTCTGTATCTAACATTGGAACACAAGTGAGCAACAAGGGCTTTCAAGCTCTTGCGAACCCAGAGATTAAAGAGTCTGTAAACAGGAAGGAGCGGGCCCTTGGGTGACAAAGGGGTTGTCCCTGCAGCAAGCTTGAATCGGCCAGAGAAAAAAACTGATTCAAGTGGGCTGTACGCGAGGGAAACTGAGTCACTCAAACCCGGTAAAGGGGGGTGCAGACCTCCAACCCGTGACACCGTAGATCTAAAGAACATAAAAAGATGGGAATGTAAGAAGTGTCATACTGTGTCAGACCAATGGTCTGTCAAGCCCTGCCTGCATTCTGTCTCCACAAGTGGGTGGGTGGCCAATCTCTCTCTGCAGGGGACTTCCTAACAGGTCATAGGGCAATCCATTCCCTGTTGTTCCAGCCCCCGTGCCTTACCTTGCAGACGGCAAATCCATTATGCTTCTCATACCACCACCAGACATCGGACCTCGTGCGCCCGCTGTCTGGCATTGGCGACCTCCGCCTCAATGGGGTTCTGGTGGTCCAGGCACCAGAAGTGGGCATAGCATCATCACCCTCTCCGAAACAGGAACACATAAACAACACCTAAATAATATCATGCATTTATGATGATGCCTCTAGTTCTCCCTCCTTGGGGTGCTAGGGGATGCTAGGGATGGCAAATGAAAGAGACCCTTGCTGGCACGTGCAAATCCTGCCCTTCTTGCGGTGCTAGGGATGGCAACTGAAGAGAACCTTGCTGGCACGTGCAAATCCTGCCCTTCTTTGGGTGCTAGTAGGTAGGGATGGCAACTGGAGACCCTTGCTAGGGATGGCTGGCACATGTTTGGGTGGGGGTGCTCATGCTCATGCCTGACTACTGGAAGAGTCCCCCACACCCTCTCTCTCTGTGGCAGACATCCGCTGCTACCCGCTGATGCCCACTGTTTGTGCCTGACTGCCGACCACCCACACACCCACCTGCACGCCAGTGAGCTCGCTCTAAAGGATAATATTCTTTTTGTCCTCAAAGTAAAAATAAAGTTTGCAAACTTGGCAACACCTCCTGTGCCCGGCTTTTGCTCCTCTAATGAGGAGCCAACCTCCACCACCGAAGGTCTAGCAGCAGCAGAAACCTCTTCCTCCTCTACTGGCTCCTCCACCTTGGCCCAGGTTCTTCTATTAAGCCTCACCCTCTTCAGTTTTTTTTCTCCCACACAAACCAATCCACACAAACAGCCAAACAAAACACACCCACCAACACTCACCAACCAGTCAAACCAACACAGCCAAACCAACACACAGTTCAACACAACCAAAACACACCAAATGAAACCAAACAGCCAGCCACAACACACACGGTCTCTCTCCACACAAGCTCCACACGCACTAGATTTTCCGGTTTCCGGTTTCTGACATGATCACGGGATCACGCGATACCTAGATTGATTTCCGAACGACCGAACCGAACCGAATTCCACCGAACCAAACGGCCGAGCCCGAACTCGGCTCCTGGACCAAACGATCAAACCTGAACTCGGTTCCCGAACTGAACGACTGAACAACTGAACCACGATCTGTTTGCACATCCCTACAATTTAGCCATGCGTTTCTTTGTCCCCCACAAAACCAACCATTGTCCCATGTAGGGGAGCACTCATGTGAATTCGGTGAGTGGAAGTGTGTGCTCTCATGACACACACATTGCCCACTCTGTCCATGCATGGGGCAGTCCAGAAAAAGCTGGAGTGCCCCATGAATGGACAGGGTGGGCGGTGTGTGGACATTCATGAGGCTGCTCGTTTGAAGTGCTCCCCCACTCACAATGCACCTACTCCATGCACCAACTGCAGACTGTCCCCACCATCTTGTGAAAACCCCCCCCCCAACAACCAGCATTCCAACAAGATCCCCCCTCCCCCCAGCCCAACCTGGGGACTGAAAAAATCCAACTTAGATATGTATTTTATTATTTTGACCCCCTCCATCCAAAAAACCACAACCAGGCAGATACCCTTTCAAATTTCTCCCTCCCCCTCCCACCCTAAGACAATAAATCTATCAGACAACTCAGTGAGTGTCCTGTCAAAACTTGCAATTAAGCTCAATAGTTCTCACCCACCCAGCAGCATTTAGCAAAGCAGTGCTACCGCGGGCAAAGGCAAATTCCAGCCCTCAGTAATCAGTGCAGTCTCTCTTTTCCTCTCCCTCTCCATCCCACAGGACTTGGCAACAGGACACAGACAACCAGCAACCACCATTATGGCACCAGGCACCACATATTCCCCAATATAGTGTCCTCTCTTGCATCTCCCAAGTTTCATCCCCCTAGGCTCGGAGACCGTAAAATATCAGTACTACTTTACGCAAATGATGCAGTTATTTTATCTCAGACTCCTATAGGCCTTCACAGAAGTATGTCTAGATTCAACCAGTTCTGTCAAGAGGAAAGTTTGTCAATAAACTATTCCAAAACTAAAGTCATGGTGGTGGGATGAGCTAAGAAAGCTTGTTCTTGGCAAATTGAAAGCAATATGATAGGTACATGGGTGTTACCTTTCCAGGAAATTGTAACTGGGAAGCCCACTATTCTTTGGCCCTCGAGGTGGCCCGCATGTCTGCTAACACAATCCAGAGCTATTATTTCAATCATGAGGGTAAATTAGTCCCCCCTGCTTTACACTTGTTCAAAGCTAAGGTTCTTCCCCAATTTTTGTATGTCATTGAAATTTGGGGATTCTGATTTCGAGATAAACTGGAGAGTGTTCAAAATTGGTTTCTTAGCGGTCCCTTCCCCCCCGCCCAAGCTGCATGACCGTGCAGTAGGGTGTCTGCTATATGCGGATGATATTGCGATTATGTCGCAGACTAGGGTCGGTTTAAATAGACAGTTATCTTACTTTTCCGATTTTCGTTATCAAAGCAAGTTGGAGAGCAACCATGAGAAGTCAAAAATCATGGCTTCTCCAAATCCCATAAAATCCACCGGTGGGCCATTGGTGGGTACGATGTTGTCCAGGTCAAATCCTTCCTGTATCTGGGCTTATTTTTCCAAGCGAGTAGATCCTGGAAAGGGCATCTGAATAGGGCTCTGTCAGCAGCAAGGGGAACTGCCCTTTCTGTGTCTAGACTGTTTAATAGGTTAGGGAGAAGGGCGGTACTCCCCGCACTTAAGATCTTAAATGCAAAAGTTTGTGCCCAGCTGTTATACGGGGCGGAAATATGGAACCCTTACCTTCAGTCTAAGTTAACCGAATTGAACAGTGTCCAGGCCCGTTTCATACAAAGGCTTTTGAGGATTCCCTGTGCCACTCCATTTGTGGCAATCAGGTCAGAGGTAGGACAGTATAGGTGGTTGACTACGGCGTGGTTGAATGTTCTAAGATTTTGGGCTAAGTTAAAGATCTTGCAAACCCAGGGTTTGGTGTGCTATTGGAGGAATGACTCATTCAAGAGTACTTGGTGTCAGGCCACGGAGCTCTTCCTTCGCCAGTTGGGTTTTCATCCCGACTATTGGACTGGGAAAGAGTTGGCTGTGGTCTTGAGGGATCTTAAGTCTAGGTTGGAGGACAGGGATGTCCAGGAGGAAATGGCAGCAATTAGATCCTCTCCCCACCTGGCCGATTACCTACGCTACATAAAGCCTCGACCTTGCCTGTCTGCCTATTTGCTTTTGTCCATCTTGCCCAGGGGCAAGCATTTAATTATGTGTGCCCATTTTAATGCTCTGCCGACGTCGATTTTGGAAGGTCGTTACCAGGGGTTAAATTTTTCGGACAGGATTTTTCCGTTTGATCAGCAGCAAGTGGAGACCGTTTCCCATATCTTAACCAATTGCCATTTGTATGATGACTTACGTGGCTGGTATCTGGCAGATTTTCTCCACAGATTTTCTGACCACACTGACCATAATTTTGTTATTCAGGTTTTGGCTGATGTCGAGCCATCTGTCACCTTGGCGGTAAGCCCACTTTTTGGTAGCAGCCTTAGCCAAACAAACTGTTTTCTTGCAGTTTAAGAACTTTTTTCCAATAACACCGAGTGATCCCTGTTTGGTTTTTGTGTGATTTCTTGGAGTTACTATATTATGTTCTGTATTCTAGTATATTTAGTGGTGTTAGTTTTAATTATTTGGATTTATCACTTTTTATGAATGATTTCTCTTGTTTTTGAATTCTGTTATGTGTTGTATGTCTTTTTGGCTTCGGCCACAATAAACTAAACTAAACTAAATTGGTTTCTCCAATCTATTTTGGGACTCCCCAAAGGAACTCCACAGGTCATTCTAAGGGCAGAGACCTTGTCATCCTCTATTAAGGCTAAAGCTTTGTACTTGATAATTAAGTACTGGCTGAGAGTGAATTTATTTCCCCCTGTCTCAAATTCTCTGTTTTCGTTGTTGGTGAAATCTGGAGTAGGTGACGACTGGAATAACGAGATTGAGCAAGAAGTTGTTAGGCTGGGTTTCTCCAGGTGCCTTTTGGCTCCCTTGGGCCTTAAGGCCGCAGGAGAAATCATCAGGAGGAGACTATTGGACCAGGAAATTCAAACTGAATCCTCTCTAATTCAAAACCAGAGGGTTGTCTCTCTATACCCGGAGATTCAGCTCCACTCACTAACTAACTGTTATTTATTCGTATGGTCCGACGCAAACCTTAGACATGCTTTGACTCTTTTTAGAGTAGAACTTTACCCCTCAACTATTCTAGAGGGTCGATATAGTAAGATCTTAAAGGAATGTAGATTCTGCACTCATTGTACAAACCGACAGCCCGAATCAACGAAGCATATTTTCTTTTATTGTTCTTTGTACTCCAAAATTTGAGATAAATATTTAGCTTCTTATATTAATGAATACCATGAATGGCAATATGATCTTCTTTGGATTTTGTTACTGTCTGGTCAGAATTCTGATCGCTCTCAGCAAGTTGCCATGTTTTGTTTTTCAGCTTTAACTCTCAAGTGGGTTGTGCTAAATGAGTAAGATGTCGGAATGCAGTTCGTTTGTTAAGACTTTTGGTCTTTCTTCAAACTGTTAATTTCCTTTGATAATATTGTATTGTATTGTAATAACATTAGTGGTTGATCAATAAAACCTTTGAACCAGAACCACATATTCCCAGAAAAGCCCGCAAAACTCCAGCTTCCGCCACCCCCCCACCCTTTGCGTTCCATCTCTGGGCCAGTCTCCCCCTGCAGTCTTCAGTGAGTGTGTCCACTTACTGCACTTACCTCCTACCTGGGGGTGTCTACCTCACCATGACTTCAGTGCTGCGCTTAAGGCAGTAGGTGTACCTGAGGTTATGAATGCCCCACTTTGTCCAGTTTTGTGGGGTCAGTTTCAGTCATTGTTATCCACTGATGGGGTGGAGGTGCTGGGGGCAGTGAGGGCCACAATTTGTGGACTCAATCCATGCTCGTCCTGGCTGGTTAAGGCCAGTCAGGAGATGTTGGGGCTGTTGCTGGAGGGGGTTGTCAATGCCTCCCTTGGGGAGGGCAAGGTCTCGGGGTGCCTTAACTCCTTCTTCATCGTGGGTCTTTATAACCCCAAAGGCAGCTAAAACAAATCATAACACTTTTTTGGCAAGCCTGAACCACTCCTCCCCCCATGTATTCCTCAAGAACTGTAAGGTCAACTCTCCTGTGTTGTTTCATGTTCCTCCCGTCTCCCCATTTAAAAAAAATTTGAGATATGAATCATTTCATCATCAGGGGTACGTTCTACCCCCAACGTAAGTCAATGGGAAAATGAAAGCACTATATGCCCTTTGCATTCGGGGTCATATCCACCCCATGCACATATATTTTAAAAAATAGTTGTGTATTTTTTAAAAAAAGACTTAACCCTCGTAATTAGCCTTCTCAATTAGAGACAAGGACACAATGTAGCATTTTTTTTTTTTACTTCATAAAGGTCATCTATGGTGTGTTTAGGAAAACAAATCACCATATACATCTTTGGGGGGTTACAATGACCCCATATGAAAGGTCAACTTGCCAACTTCTACTGTTCCTTATCTTTACACAGCAGTTAGCAACTTATCAGAGTGAACTCTTGACATATTTTTAAAATCACAGCCATTAGCAGCTTTGTGTTGAAAAAATACCTATTCAATCTGCATTGAGGGTATTGATGACCCCTGCATTTACTGTGAACTCAGGAGCTTTGTCTTGGAAAAATACCTATCAATTCTGCATCGGGGGTTTTGATGACCCCTGCACCAGCTGCAGATTGTATTTATATGTTGTATTTTTATGTTTATATTGTATTTCTATGTTGTATTTTAAAGTTCTATGTTTATGTTGTATTTTAAAGTTCTATTTTAAGTTTATGCAAAAAAAAACTTGGAGGTGGTCAACATTACCCCCTGTACCGTATTTATTAGGTGTGCTGCTTTACATGCGGGGTGGTGGTGACCCTCAATACTGTGTGTGTGTGTGTGTGTGTGTTGTATTTCTGTTTTTCAGTTGATACATTAATAAACTGTCAATTTTTAAAGTTAATCTGGAGTCATTTTCAAATCAATCACAATAATTATTTTTCAGCTATTTATTAATCGGCATACCTTCTACCCCAGAAATGGTTGCCAGTCAGTTTCTCAAGGATAGCAGGGTTAAGGAGGCGGTGGTGCAACCTTTGCTCAAGAATCCATCTCTTGAGGTTGACTCCCTGGCCAGTTATTGGCCAGTCTCTAACCTTCCCTTTTTAGGGTGGTGACCCAGCAGCTCCAATGTTAAACCTGGCTGTTTCACCAGGTTTTTTTTGTGAGGTGGATGGATAGTGGGTGGGTTTTTTGGGTGGTGGTGGTATTTATTTGGACCTCATTTAGTATAGAGATTTTATGTTCTGATATTATATGTATTTTATATTTTTGCATTTTTCCGGTTTTATTTGTAGCTGCTCCGAGCTGCCATTGGGCGGGAGGAGGGTGAGATATAAATGGTGAAAATCAAATAAATAAATAAATAAATATTTCAGCTGCCCAGGCATCCTTAAAAGAGCCCCCCCCCCCCTCCAGGTCAGACCTCAAATTCTTGGTTGCTGGGGTGAGTGGCAGGTTTTCCCCCACTGGCCTGCTCACTGGTAGACCTCTCCTTGTGTCTGTTAGGCCTCCTCCCCGCACTGATCACAAGCTAGGGGTGTGCATGCCGGCTTTGTTATTACATTATTGTTATTACAATAACAATAATGAATATTGTCATTTTCATTATTGTTATTTATTTTATTTATTTATTTTATTTTAATAAATAAATAAACATTATTGTTATTGCAACAATGAAAATGACAAATAATAATAATGAAAATAGAAACAAAAACACCATTTTGTTTTTGAAATAAAGGAAAAACACTGAAAAACATATTTCCGGCTATAACCTTTTTGTTTCCTATTAAATTGTGCTGAAAATTTGGGGAGATTGTACCCCCAATGGAAGGCATTAACTGTACCAATTTATGAAATGATTACATAAAGGGAACCAATTTTAGAAGCAATTGAATGTTGTGATTTTAAGAAAAGCTCCATACACATTCCATGGCTACAACTTCTTTATCTTCCATCCAATTTTCATGAAGACTGTGAATATTATGTCCTTCCACAAGCTTAACATTTCTGATAATTTTCAGAAAGATTGGATGAAGGGTCCTGATGCTATAAGACATTAACTTGAAAATACATTTCCAGCTGTAACATCCCCCCCCACCCCCCATCCTGTTTATAAGACATTTGGCAGGAATGGGTGAAAACAGACATGACGCTAACCACCCTTTAACCACCCTTGGTGGTTATTTATGCATGTTGCAGGGCTGCATAGGGCACCAATACAGCCCTGCAACATGCATAAATAACCACCAA
>QEPC01001126.1:914118-949076 GCA_003113815.1 Sphenodon punctatus
GTATGTATCACCCCACATATCAATTTTCTGCAGGCAGAAGGTTCCCCACTTTGATATAAAATGGTGGGTGGGAGGCAATACTGCAGCACTTACTACCTACTCCCCAGCCAGTATCCTGCCTGTCCCTGCAATCGTATGTATCACCCCACATATCAATTTTCTGCAGGCAGAAGATTCCCCACTTTGATATAAAATGGTGGGTGGGAGGCAATACTGCAGCTGTCAGCAGGCCCCACCCCATCCCTTAAGCCCCGCCCACTTTGGGGTTTTGGAGCGCGCGCGTGCTTTGCACGCACTCACATAGGGGGCCCATAAATGAGACTTGAGCCCGGGCCCTTCTCAACCTTGCTGCGCCCCTGCAGCACTGTGACAGAGGACATAA
This sequence comes from Sphenodon punctatus, assembly GCA_003113815.1. Lineage (NCBI taxonomy): Eukaryota > Metazoa > Chordata > Lepidosauria > Sphenodontia > Sphenodontidae > Sphenodon > Sphenodon punctatus. The sequence continues at coordinate 914,501 of QEPC01001126.1, forward strand.
GAGAATCTCTATTGGCTCTTTCCTAAACAGATGCTTCTGACTTCCCAGGAACAAGTGGGGGAGAGATGTTGTGATGGTTACAGCACAGAATGAGGATATTTGGTTGACATTCCTGCAGGCCAATTGTCATCACAAACTGATCTTATACCCTAGCATAGGCTCCTTCTCTGCATATGCTGTGCAGGCATATAGAATTGGGACCCTTTCTGATAACTGGCAGAGATGATTGTAAAAGTGTGATATACAGCCCTGCCAAATTTCATGTACACTGGTTGGACTACAAAGATGTTACAGTCAGACATACATTTATAAGTTAATTGCTTATAACACCAGGACAGGTTATCCAATCCTTCTGAAAGTTGGCATATATAGTAAATATCGGAAGGGGTGTACACCTTTCAAGTTTCATCTACATGAAATGTGAGTCAAAGATGTTACAGCTAAGCATGTATATGAAGATTTTTGCAAAACAATATAATTATAAAATTGGATTCCTTTATCCAATAATTTTGGAATTTGGTACACTTAAAGTCATCCATTAGAGGTACAGTCCCTGCATGTGTCAGCCAAATATAATGGAAAACAAAAACAATACAGCCAAAAATGTGTTTTCCATTGAAACCAATGGAAAACAAAAACAAAAGCTAAAATGAAAACAAAAATTTTATATTTATGAAAACGAAGATGACATATTTAAAAAACAAAAATGACATGGGCCCTTGGTGCACACCTCTATCACAAGCTCTCACCTCACCATGCCAACTGAGGCCAATTATCACTAGCAATTATTTTTACCTGAGAATTGCTTGGTGTAATAACATTTAAGTTTTTATATATACATTGTTTGGATTTAATTCTTTTTGTAATTATTTTATTACCATAGTATGTTTTTGGATAGGGGAAAGGCTAATCCTAATAAACTAAACTAAACACTAGCACCTGGGCCTAGCTGAGGTACCAGGAACTAAGCTGTTCTCCCATTGGTCTTGAGGACAACTAGCTGGCTTTAAAAACCAACTCATGCTCTGGGCCTCTCAGAGCAGCTGAACGCCTCTAGCTGGCCACATCGCTTGCTTTGGCTCATGCTCTCAGCAACACCCACATCCCAGTTCTCCTAGTCCAGCTCCTTGCTGCCCTGCCTAACATCGACCTTTGTAATCTGCTTCCTCTCTCTCCTCCCACTTTGCACCTCAGATGATTCACTTGGCTTGACTCCTGCTTTGTCTTGGACCTTGGCTTGCTTCACCCTTGTATAACACTATCCTCTTGGACTGATTTCCTGGCCTGACCACTGCTTGCTCTGGACTTCAAGGTATTGCTCCTACTTGCCCTGATTCTGCAGGGACTCACCCAGATGGACACCGATCCTTCAGGGACTCACCCAGCCAGGCTGTGATCCTTCAAGACTTACTGCCAGAGCTAACGATGCCCTAGCTGATCCCAACATCTGCATTGGGGCTGTCACTCTGCCCCCAGTGCCCAAAATTTAAAGTACACCCTACCTCATGCCCATGGTATGGATGGGGCACCCAGCCACCCATACAACTAAATAACTTACTTATCCCTCCTGTATGTCCTTACCTGCAGCAGGCCAACTGCCAGGAACAAGTTCAGGCTTCAAAATCCCCTCACCCAAGCAGCCGTTCAGCATTGGCACAGGGATTGGAAGACATGCAGATTATGTGCTCGCCCCTGGCATTCTCTAGGAGTGGAGATGCACCATGCATATATGCACAGAACATCTCCAGCATCACTAAGACCTGAAGTGTGGCACTAGCCACTTTAAAGTGGCGGCACCATGGCGGCAGGGCAGCAGAATGTTTTGGTCAGCTCTGGGGACCGGAGCACAGAAGAGGTACTGGTAGGGCTGTAGTGGAATGTCGCAGTGGTAGCTATTTCCGCCGGAAACAGTGTTTCCACAATTAGCGGTACGGCATGGCAGAGGCTTTCATTATGATAGTTTCATTCCGCTATTCCGCAGTTCCACTAATTTCATTCCGCTACTTCCACAGGTTTTGCAAAATAGCGTAAAAATGACATTTCTGCTACTTCCGCCATTCCGCCAGCGCCACAAAATAGTGGAACAGCGGTTTTCCGACAGTTTCCGACAATTCCGCAATTTTTCTGATAGTTTCTGAATTTGCAGAATGCCGGCGGAATTAGTGGAATGTCAGCAGAAAGGCCGCGGTGTGGCGCTGGCAATTCTGAAATGGTGGAATGGAATCATGGTGCGGTAACAGCTGCTGCCACATCAGCCCTAGGTACCGCAGGGAGCTTGGGGAATCCATCCCTAATGGATGGGCCACACCTGAGCCCAGACAGCTAGAAAACCACAAAATCCCAATTGTGATGCGCACTATAGAAGCATAAACCCAACCAACCAATCAACCAACCAACCTGGAAGGGTCACAGGAAATGGGTAGCTAATATGTTCCCTTATTTGGAGTCTGTATTGGGGAAAGTAGACTTGTGCCTTCATTTAGCCTCTTTTATTTCTCATTTTACCCTCCTCTGTCTCTACAGCTTCCAGGGAGATTCTTCATCTGCTAGTGATTAGGAGACAGGAGGGAAAATTAGGAGAACTAGGAAGATATGGTACCTAATGAAACAGCAGCGAGAAAAGCTGGCTCTTAATCTGGCTGACTTCACGCCAGGCCATCAGAAAGGGCAGCCATCTATCTCTGCCATCAGGATTAGAATAAGGGGATTATCATACCTGCTGAAGTCTCTCTGAACTTCAAAGGGCCAATCCCCAAAATATGTTAAACATCTCCAAAAGCAATTAAGCAAAGCAACTTTGAAAGAAAGAAACTTTGCATGTTTAAGGAACTGCAATGAGGGGCTTCCCAGCCTGCTGGGAAAGATTAGCCTTTATGACAGCAAAGGCCTGCATGACAGGTTCTCAGAAGCGCTGGAGTTTCTTTATGTCAATCTAGGGAAGATATGTGGTTATTGTGTTGGTCCCCAAAAAGGAATAGATGGAGAAAAGTAGTCCAGATGATATCTTTTATTGGAACAACTTCTGTTGGTGAGCAATACAAGCTTTCAGGCCATGCAGGTCTCCTCATTAGGCTGGTAATAGATCTGAAAGTGAGTCTGAACAATGACGAGACAATGTCAATGCATGAAAAATACAAAGAAACAAACTGTAAAGAAATGTAAACGTAGTCTTTAGGGATGTGCAAATGCGGTTTGGATGTTTGGAGCTCGGGCCGAACTCGGCCTGTTCGGATGACTGAACTGAACATCCGAACCGAATGTTTGGACGGCCGAACTGTTCGGAAAAGTTCAGATGAGTTCGGATGAGTTTGGGGTCGGGAAAAACGTGACTTTGGGCAGAAAAAATGTGTCTGGAAGGGGGAGGCAGCTGAGGAGCAGACTTCCTGGCACCACGGGTGGAGACCAGGGGTGGTTTCAGGTCCAAATGATACTGATACTGAAAAAAAAATATCGATTTCGGTATCAGAGCGCTATTTTTAGATGTTTGGCTGAGTTCTGCCGAACCGAACTCTGCCGAACTGAACAACTGAACCCGAACTCGGTTTTGAATCGAACGACCGAACGTCCTAACATCAGAACCACGTTCTGTTCACACCTCCCTAGTAGTCTTTATGATCAGTGCAAAATAACCAGCATTAAATAGGGGAGTAATGTTAGGATAAGAGTACAGTCTCATTGTCCAGGCTTCTGGGTAGGCCACAGATCCCTCGGAACTCATGCTACCATATAGGCAGCACAGATGGCCGCCTAGGTTGGGAAGTTCAAGGGCGCAGCTCTGTCGCTGTGGCATCACCACTGCTGTCGGAAGGAAATTTCCCATGAAACAGCTTCTTGCACCTTTCTGTGTAACAACTGTTATTGCTGAGGAGCTGGGTGGAGCCATAGTTTTCTTGGGTCCTATATTTATTTATTTATTATTATTTTATTAATATTGCAGAGCACCAGCAATGTGTCTGATGCTGAGCTGTTGTGATTAGAGACAGGTCCTTGCCCCAAGGGACTTACAATCTAAAATGGACACGGGGGAGGAGAATATAGGGAGAGATGTGGATACATGACTGTGCTTAGCTTAGCTACAAAAGAGAAGAGGGATCCTGAAGGATGAGAGAGATAGCAGAAGGAGAAGCAGAAGGAACAATCTATGGGGGAGAGGAGCTAGGGAAAGCCTGAGGGAAAAGAGGAATTCTCAGGAGGGATTTGAAGGTTGAGTGGGAGGGAGCAGAGAGTATGTGCTTAGGGAGGGAGTTTTAGGTGCAGAGAGCAGCATACAAGAAAGGGGAAATAGTCCTTATTTTGATTTATATCATGATCGTATCCAGTTGGCTTGAGATAGCTCTCTGCCATCTCTTCAGCACTGAGAGTTTGTGTTCTGAACCGCTTCCACAGCACACACAATTATCAGAGCAAACTCCTCGGGTCACATAGGCAGCTTTTAGATGAGCAGCCCAGGGGAGCGCATTCTGCAATGCTCCACTAGGAGAAGCGGTGCGGGGTGTGTTTACACGCACTGAAAGTGGCTGCCCACCATAGAAACTGGCAGCACATGCAGCCTCCTGCGACTTCTTTGAAGACACATTCTGGAAACTCTGATATCGAGATTTCCAGAAGGTGTCTTTAAAGCGGCCTCGGGAGGCTGCGCGCACCACCGATTCCTATGGCGGGNTCCGCCATTCCGCCAGCGCCACAAAATAGTGGAACAGCGGTTTTCCGACAGTTTCCGACAATTCCGCAATTTTTCTGATAGTTTCTGAATTTGCAGAATGCCGGCGGAATTAGTGGAATGTCAGCAGAAAAGCCGCGGTGTGGCGCTGGCAATTCTGAAATGGTGGAATGGAATCATGGTGCGGTAACAGCTGCTGCCACATCAGCCCTAGGTACCGCAGGGAGCTTGGGGAATCCATCCCTAATGGATGGGCCACACCTGAGCCCAGACAGCTAGAAAACCACAAAATCCCAATTGTGATGCGCACTATAGAAGAATAAACCCAACCAACCAATCAACCAACCAACCTGGAAGGGTCACAGGAAATGGGTAGCTAATATGTTCCCTTATTTGGAGTCTGTATTGGGGAAAGTAGACTTGTGCCTTCATTTAGCCTCTTTTATTTCTCATTTTACCCTCCTCTGTCTCTACAGCTTCCAGGGAGATTCTTCATCTGCTAGTGATTAGGAGACAGGAGGGAAAATTAGGAGAACTAGGAAGATATGGTACCTAATGAAACAGCAGCGAGAAAAGCTGGCTCTTAATCTGGCTGACTTCAAGCCAGGCCATCAGAAAGGGCAGCCATCTATCTCTGCCATCAGGATTAGAATAAGGGGATTATCATACCTGCTGAAGTCTCTCTGAACTTCAAAGGGCCAATCCCCAAAATATGTTAAACATCTCCAAAAGCAATTAAGCAAAGCAACTTTGAAAGAAAGAAACTTTGCATGTTTAAGGAACTGCAATGAGGGGCTTCCCAGCCTGCTGGGAAAGATTAGCCTTTATGACAGCAAAGGCCTGCATGACAGGTTCTCAGAAGCGCTGGAGTTTCTTTATGTCAATCTAGGGAAGATATGTGGTTATTGTGTTGGTCCCCAAAAAGGAATAGATGGAGAAAAGTAGTCCAGATGATATCTTTTATTGGAACAACTTCTGTTGGTGAGCAATACAAGCTTTCAGGCCATGCAGGTCTCCTCATTAGGCTGGTAATAGATCTGAAAGTGAGTCTGAACAATGACGAGACAATGTCAATGCATGAAAAATACAAAGAAACAAACTGTAAAGAAATGTAAACGTAGTCTTTAGGGATGTGCAAATGCGGTTTGGATGTTTGGAGCTCGGGCCGAACTCGGCCTGTTCGGATGACTGAACTGAACATCCGAACCGAATGTTTGGACGGCCGAACTGTTCGGAAAAGTTCAGATGAGTTCGGATGAGTTTGGGGTCGGGAAAAACGTGACTTTGGGCAGAAAAAATGTGTCTGGAAGGGGGAGGCAGCTGAGGAGCAGACTTCCTGGCACCACGGGTGGAGACCAGGGGTGGTTTCAGGTCCAAATGATACTGATACTGAAAAAAAAATATCGATTTCGGTATCAGAGCGCTATTTTTAGATGTTTGGCTGAGTTCTGCCGAACCGAACTCTGCCGAACTGAACAACTGAACCCGAACTCGGTTTTGAATCGAACGACCGAACGTCCTAACATCAGAACCACGTTCTGTTCACACCTCCCTAGTAGTCTTTATGATCAGTGCAAAATAACCAGCATTAAATAGGGGAGTAATGTTAGGATAAGAGTACAGTCTCATTGTCCAGGCTTCTGGGTAGGCCACAGATCCCTTGGGACTCATGCTACCATATAGGCAGCACAGATGGCCGCCTAGGTTGGGAAGTTCAAGGGCGCAGCTCTGTCGCTGTGGCATCACCACTGCTGTCGGAAGGAAATTTCCCATGAAACAGCTTCTTGCACCTTTCTGTGTAACAACTGTTATTGCTGAGGAGCTGGGTGGAGCCATAGTTTTCTTGGGTCCTATATTTATTTATTTATTATTATTTTATTAATATTGCAGAGCACCAGCAATGTGTCTGATGCTGAGCTGTTGTGATTAGAGACAGGTCCTTGCCCCAAGGGACTTACAATCTAAAATGGACACGGGGGAGGAGAATATAGGGAGAGATGTGGATACATGACTGTGCTTAGCTTAGCTACAAAAGAGAAGAGGGATCCTGAAGGATGAGAGAGATAGCAGAAGGAGAAGCAGAAGGAACAATCTATGGGGGAGAGGAGCTAGGAAAAGCCTGAGGGAAAAGAGGAATTCTCAGGAGGGATTTGAAGGTTGAGTGGGAGGGAGCAGAGAGTATGTGCTTAGGGAGGGAGTTTTAGGTGCAGAGAGCAGCATACAAGAAAGGGGAAATAGTTCTTATTTTGATTTATATCATGATCGTATCCAGTCGGTTTGAGGTAGCTCTCTGCCATCTCTTCAGCACTGAGAGTTTGTGTTCTGAACCGCTTCCACAGCACACACAATTATCAGAGCAAACTCCTCGGGTCACATAGGCAGCTTTTAGATGAGCAGCCCAGGGGAGCGCATTCTGCAATGCTCCACTAGGAGAAGCGGTGCGGGGTGTGTTTACACGCACTGAAAGTGGCTGCCCACCATAGAAACTGGCAGCACATGCAGCCTCCTGCGACTTCTTTGAAGACACATTCTGGAAACTCTGATATCGAGATTTCCAGAAGGTGTCTTTAAAGCGGCCTCGGGAGGCTGCGCGCACCACCGATTCCTATGGCGGGCGACCACTTCCGCTGCATGTAAATGCACCCCGCACAGTTTCTCCTAGCGGTGTGTTGCAGAACGTGCTTCCCTGGCCGCTTGTCTAAAATCATCCTGAGAGTGATTCCGAATCTTCTATAAGAAGAATGCTACCCCAGATTCTGATAGACAGGAAGGAGGACTCTCGACCCTGTATGGATCAGAGGGATCCAAGCACCCCACCCAGGAAAAGGAAGAGAAGGGTGGTGGCGGTTGGTGACTCCCTACTGAGAGAGACATAGGTGGCTGTGTGCCAGCAAGACCTGTCATCTTGTGAAGTATGTTGTCTCCCCGGTGCTTGGATCCAGGACGTGACAGAAAGGTTGACAAGACTCATTATCCAACTCACTGATCGTTATTTGTTCCTTCTGATCCACATGGGAAGAAATGATACTGCCAGGCACAGCCTTGAGCGTACTGGCTCATCTGACTATGAGACTCTGGGAAAGAAAATGAAGGACCTTGGTGTACAGGTGGTGTTCTCATATGTCTTTTCTGTTAAAGGTAGAGGACAAAGTAGAGAGAGAAGAATACTGGAGGTGAACGACTGGCTTTGCAGATGGTACGAAGAGAAAGGTTTGGTTTCTTGGACCATGGTCTATGCTTCTGTAAGGAAGGACTTTTGGCAAGAGATGGGTTGCACCTCAAAAAGACTGGGAAGAATGTGTTTGGTAGGAACCTAGCAAACCTGGTCAAGAGGGCAGGGCTTTAAACTAGATCCTGTGGGGGATGGAGACTGTAGAAGGGGGTCTTCTCAGGGCCACATGGGGATGCTGGGGTGTCTCTGGGGAATTAGCAAACTCCTCTGCTATGCCTGTTCATCCCGAGCCCCGGCTGAATCCCCCTTGAAGGGAGGGAGCACCCTCCTATAGGACCCACCACACAGTCCAGCGGGTATTAGTCCACAGTCCTTTATTAGACTCAGGGGGATTTCAGATGTTACGAGTCTGAAATTCACCCCGCCTGAACCACAGTCAAACACGGGCCGTGTTTGACTGTGGTGAACGTCTGTTTGCTCACTGCCAGATGTTCATCACAGTCAAACGTGGCCCATGTTTGCATTCACCATGCTTCTGGACCTCCAGACGCGAGGAGGTCGAGAAGTGTGGTGAAAGGCCAACACGCCCGTGGTGAACGGAAAGTAACTTCTGTTTACTTACCATTCACCGCGGTCAGTGGAATGCACCCCTGCCTGTGGTTGCGGCAGCGGCTGGATTGGCCACTGCCTGTCGGGAGGGGGGAGGGCTTCCGGGGAATGCAGGGGGTGGGGCCGTGCGGCAACATGCTGCGCTGTGTGGCTCTGCCCCCTCCGGGTGTGCGTGTGCCGCTTTAGACGTGACGGGCGGCCGCTTTCACCATGGGCTGTGGTTTGGTGGTCCCCACGGCCAGGGGCAATGGGGCGCACATCTGTTGGCATGCCCCTACACCCCTGGCCGTGGTCTGAACCATCCCACTGCCCATGGTGAAAGCGGCCACCCGTCACGTCTGAAATCACCCTCAGTGTCCAGTGTACACAATCCCTGGACTGCTGACTCAGTTGCAGGCTCAGGTCAGTGTCTCTCAAGCTCTGGAGCACCACAATATCAACTCACAAGTCCATCCAGCAAGGCCTCAAAGCCCCAGGCTCTGGCCAAGCCTTCCCCATGCAAGAGACTCCCTCCTGGGCACAGCCTTACCTCAGTACCTGGTTCCCTCTGGTTCTCAAGCCTTCAGAACCCTGTAGAGCATAGAGTAACTAGGCTTCTTCCAGAGAGATGTTGCCAATTCAGCTTCCTAGCAGAGACTGCCCTCTTCTTTGCCTTGCCTCTCCTTATATCTCAGCAGAGTGGGTGTGGCCAGGCTTCTAATCCTTCAGCCTTAAAGGTTGACTGTCCTGCCCACTCTGACTCAGGGTCTCCCAGCCTGTTCCCTTCCCAGCCTGTTCCCCAAGCTATGGGGATGGCTTTGCCATACCCCTATGCATGCTCAGCCCTCTGACTGGCCCACACATCCCCCTTCTTAAAGGGACAGCAGCCTCACAGGATTGCTCCCTGTTACAGAGACAAAAGCCCAAAGTTAATGACAAAGGTAAGTATGAAAGATAGGGACTTGTGTGATACATTGGGAACTGGGAGAGCTTTTAGGTTGGGTCGGGGAGGGTAGTAAACTCCAGAAAAAAATGGTAGTGAGGCCACTGGTCTTTGATGTCTGTACACTAATGCACAGAGTATGGGAAATAAACAGGGTGAACTTGAACTCATGATACAGGAAAGTAAATATGATTTAATAGGTATTACTGAGACTTGGTGGGATGACTCCTGTGGCAAAATGCCACTTGCCTAGATGGGCACTGGCTAAGACAGCCACTGATATGGACAAAGATCCCCTGCCTGAACTCAAGGCAGGCTCAACACAGCGTTTAGGCCTCTAATCAAACACATGGGAAGGACCCCCCATTCCTGAAATTCCTAAGGAATGTGCTAATGCCAGCAGGAAGTCGAAACCTGATTGGCCTGGACTGGTCAGCTGGAATTTGTACCTGGGCCAGGGGACGTACCTGGGCAAATCACAGGGAAGGGGAAGGCTTTTTTAAAAAGCCTCAGTCCATCTCCATGCTCTCTTTTCTGGGACTCTGATGGGGTGTGTGTTGTGACTGTAAACTCTAACTCTGGCCTAGCCAGAATAAGGACTTGGACCCCATAGGGAAACCATCACCTATGGAGATCAGACCAGGAGGACTAACCCTGCATGAGTAATTGCTTGCCTGCCTGCTACCCCAGATACTGTACTAGATAGGTGCGTTCCAAATGGGGTACCATTCCCCGCACCGGACTTGCTCTGCTCAGAGGGCGATCAACACCTAGTTTTCTGCTTTTATTCCTTTCTATATGTACCAGTAAAGTCTGTTTTCTTTTTACCCTACTGGGTGTGTGTGTGCGTTATTGGCTGAGCATTATACGTCTCCCTAGGCCAGGTAACCAGGCCAAGCTACTAAAGAGGGGGGAAATCTACCTATTGGGCTAGAAGCCAACAGCTTTGGAACCAAGGGAAGTCTCCGGTGGGTGACTCTGGGGATCTGCCTCCAACGCAGAGGAGGAAATCCCAGGAACAGAGTGCCAGGAAAGGGGAGTGCTTTTGGGAAGCTGTGAGGCCTATGCCTTTTGGGGGTTCACATTTCCTGAGTGGTGTGAATGCCCCCTGGGGATACACTTGGGTGGTGGCAGCAGAATATGAAGGGTTTTTGGGGGTTTGCTAGCCGTGGGAACCCCTGGTCAGAGATTTGGAGAAACACAGTGAGGTGGGTGGCTCAGCTGTATAGCACCCCCTACTGGCATTTCGCCACAACTCCCATGATTGGAATGTAGTAACTCAAGGATATAACCTGTTTAAAAAGAATAGATGATCATGCAATGGAAAAGGAGGAGTAGTCGCATTATATGTCAGAAATGTATACACCTGCACGGAAATCTAGGATACTGACTATGACAGTCCTGTTGAGAGTATATGGGTGAAAAAATAAAAGGCGAAAGAAATAAAAAGCATTTCATTGTTGGAGTCTACTACAGACTGTCAAACCAAACAGAAGACATGGCTGATGCCTTCCTAAAACAGATTTCAGATCTTTCAGAGAGGTTGAAAGTAGTAGCAATGGCATGGGGGACTTCAACTACCCTGTTATCTGCTGGAAGACAAACTCTGCTAAGCAACGGACTGTCCATAGTCAAACGTGGACTTTAGAAAAGCTGATTTTAATAAACGCAGAGAAATACTAAGCAGATTCCCAGGGCTAAATAAATTAAAGGAAAAAAGGAGTCCAAGATGTGTGGAAGTTTCTGAAAAAGAAGATACTAAAGACAGAGTCACAAACAATTCCACTGAGAAAGAAAAATGGGAGACATCTAAAGAAACCAATGTAGCTGCACAAAGAGCTTTTTGATGAGCTGAGAATTTAAAAAGACACATATAAGAAATGGAAGGTGGGAAGAGTCATGAAGGATGGATACAGATAAATAGTCCAGACTTGTAGAAATGGCGGGTCAGGAAAGCAAAAGCTCAGAATGAGGTGAGTCTAGTGGGAGATGCTAAGTACAACAAAAAGCATTTTTTCCCTAGGTATGTTAGAAGTAAGAGGAAGAAAAAGGAAGCGGTAGGTCCACTGCTTGGTGGAGATGGTGACATTTTAACAGGTGACAAAGAGAAAGCAGAATTACTCAACTCCTATTTTGCCTCTGTCTTTCCCAAGTACTGAGTAGTGAGTTCCCTTATATAGGGGAAGGAAGAGCCCCTAGAAGGAGGTAAATGCCCCTGGCTCCCCTTCCTGCCCCTTCCCCACTCCCCCTGCCCCCCTTTGCTCAATCGAGGATTTACCGAGTACTGGGCCAATTCCTCAGTTTCTCAGTAAAACTGAATCAAATACTTGGTAAAAACGGAGTGATTCCAAATAGCGAGTTTCAGCCCTAATCCAAACTAGCCCCATACAGCTGCAAGCAAGCTTCCCAGCTCCGGAGCACAGGCTCCTGGGCTGCTGGTGTCGCTCTGTGCTCTGCCCACAATGCAGTGGCTTGTGTTTGGGGAGTTGGGAGCAGGAGCAACACCAAGCTTGTCACAGGTGCTTGGAGCTAGATTGCAGCCAGCCTGTCTGAATTCCAGGCACTGGCAGAAGCAACAACATGTTTGCTTTCAGCACTGCCAGGCAATGGAAAGTCTGTCCCTCTAGCTTTACCATTGGGGCAGGATTTTCTGGTGGGATTGCACCCCATTAGCCCTTGTGAATGAACTGCCGTTGCACGGACTACTCTCTAGCACTAACCTGCTACCCGCCCCCCTTTACCATCCGCTCAGCTTGCCACCTCATTCTGCTGGATTTCATCCCTTTCTTACCTGGAAGTCCATCCTGTCTGATTCAGATACCTGCCAACTGCTTGAGGCAAAATAAAGTAGATGGTTTTGAATTTGCATAAAATTACACTCATTTGTGTTAAATTACAAATTTGCATGAAAGATTGCCTGTTCGTACAATGGGCTCCAGCTTTTATTTTTGCAAAACCCCAATTAATTAATTTTGCATCCTCCAACCCCATATCAAACAGTTCCCACTCTCATATCAATTGACTATGCTCCTACTTCTCTTGCATTAATAAAGGCCTCTTGTTAATACAGTTCCAGCTCCATCAGCCCCACAGCATCTGGACTCTTACTGCTGCCTGTATTTCCTCCTCACATTGCTGTCAGCTATGCCCTCCCATGTCCTACTCCTGTTGTCTCTTGCCTCCTCCAGTTGGTATATTGGGGTACAGAGAGGGCAGCCAGTTATACTGGGGTATAGAGAGGGATTTCCCCCCATAAGCTAGAGACAGAAGGTTGTACAAGGATGTGGAAATGTGCATTCTGTGGGGAAACCCAGGGTTGCCAGAACTCCATTTATCGTCTTCCTAAATGGTTTCAGCACAGCTGTCAACTGACCTCAAAGAAACCTTAATGATGAATAACATGATAACCTGGAATGATGGAGATTAAACTCTCTGGACAGGTCACCTTGATCACCTTTCAGAAGAATAAACAAGGCCCCTCTTGTTAGTCTCTCTTCTTGCACCAACTCAGTTCCCTTGAATAGGCACCTCCCCTTACTATACTCCCACCCCCACCTAAGGGAGGCAAGGATCTCTCAGGCCTAAACCTTTTACTTGGTCTCGACACTCTAGGCTGATGAAGGAGGCCAGGGCCAAGGGTTATATATAGAGAAGTCCTTTCACGGACAATGGACAAAGTCTTTGGTCTCCAACGCTCAGCAGTGGCTGCACCCAGTAACATAGAGAAATTGAGCTTCTGTGGGGCACAAGGGGATGGGAACGTAAGAAAGGGGGTGGGCCATGCAGACTTACCTGCCCTCTTTCATCAGAAAGGGGCATGGCAGCCCCTTTACCACAACCCTCCAATGTGGTCCTACCTCCTCTGGGTTTTCTCCCCGAGGAAGGCACAATCCTAACAGTAGAACTACCTCTCTCCCCATTTGAGAGCAGCCAGTGAATCTGAATTTGCAGCTCCCAGATGTCCACATTAGGTCATTCACAGTGGAAAGGACCTCGACTCCAGACTAGCATCCTACATTGACGTGACTAAATCTGGATTCATTAAACTCCTCCTGGCGATTATGTATGGCTCATTGCTTTTCATGTAGGCTTTTCCTTGTCTGATGGACAGGTCAGAAGGTGATTGTAGCTGATGTGTGACTAATGTGCTCGTTTTGCATTGGTGCAATGACTGGTGGTCTTGAGATTTGTGATGAGCATGTTTAAAAGAAAACTGGAGAATAAATGACCAGGTGGTGCAAGCCAACCCTTCCTTGTGGGCCATTTGCAAACTGTGTGAGGGACTTCTTTGTTCCCTATGCCTGGGAAAGCTGTTCCAGGGTCTCCTTTTCAGACCAGAAAGCCAACAGCAGGAGGTAAGGGGCATTGCACATTTCCGATGGTACTTGCTAGTCCCTCAGCACTCTGGCTACCCATGCAGAGGAAGTCCGTAGCTGAGATATAGAGTGGGTCCTGCTTCTTGCCCTTTTTTGACACTATGAGTTTCCTGCAAACAGGTAATTTTAATTCTTTCACCAAGTGTTTGCGAAGCCCAGGAACCGCGGTGCCTTCAGAACACGGATCAGTGCTCGTGCTGTAGGGCAAAGGAGCCTCACTCATTAAATGGGAGGCCCTGGGGCTGATGGAAATTAAGTCAGAGCTGATCAAAAAAAGAAGCTTCTTCTGTTGTTTTGTTTTGTTTTTTTATTTTCTTTGTATTGATTTCTTGGTTAACATTTACTAACAGTAAAAACAAAAAAACAAAAACCTGGAGGCTACTGCTGCAGCAGAGGAGATGTGTATGCAGCAGCTCTACAACCAATACTTCAAAGTCTGCACTTCACCCTGGCAAGGTAACAAAACCGCCAGTTCTGTTTATCCCTCGTGTGCCGCCTTTCTCTAGCACAGAGCAGGGAGACGATTCAGTTCCTCATTCTGCTCAAGGATGCTCCGATGTGGCTTGTGCTAGACTGTAGCCAGTGGTGGCCATTGGCCAAGGAACCTATTTCATTCCGTTTCTTGAATAAACCCCATTTATATTAGAACTGAATTCCTCAGTCCCAGTGTTCAATCTCCCCAGTGCCATGGAGTGCTCATCCTGCAGCCTAGCTGCATCTGAGAAGCAGGAGTGGAGAACACTTTCTTGTCTTGGAATAGTGATACTCATGGTCTTATTCAGATAGGGGTATTCAACTGGGGGAACAAACAATAGACTTATCTTGGTTGCCATGACTGCTTCAGAGCAATGAATGCATGGATTCATGTGGACAGGGGTTTTTCTGGAGATGTTATAAATGTTCCATGTATGGAGGATATGTAAAATTTGGAGACCACCCACCTGTTTTGTTTTGTAATCCTTGCCATTATTCCACTGGTGCTGTTGATAACGATCACAAGATGGTCTGAAAAACAGTGTGTCCAGCACGGTATAGGTTTGTTTGCAGTGTTGGTGTTCCTTATTGACAGTATATGTTTTTGGAGTGCTAGTGAGTACCCCAATTGGATTTCAATGCCTGTGGATACATATCTGCTTTGAGATTTATTGTTTATGGTTGTCTAAATTTATTTAAAAATATGTGATTTTATGAATGCTATGTTTGTCTAAGGTATCCCCACCTGTTGTTTTGCTATTGTGAGTTGTGGGTGGGGTTTTCCATCATAATTCCCTAGGGAATTAGCTTTTTTGGTTTCCTTGGAACACTTTCTCTCCCAGGGCCACATAGAAAATTAGCACAAGCTTCGGGGATTGCATAGAAATTGGGGGATGGGGTTGCTTAAAAGCTGCACAAAGGAAGAGAAGAGTCCAGGTCATGGATCTGTTCCCCTATTATTGCATGTATGCCCTCATCCTTACCTTGAGTTCAGTCTTTCAGTGCTTGGGCGGGGGTAGGAATGGGATCCAGGAACTGGAACGGGGCCAAATCAAAACTAGTTGTGGGCACATTTGGCCTCCTGACCTGAGGCTCCCCACCCGTGTAATACAGCATGCTAATGAAAGCACTTATCAGCCATTTTAATCAGCTAATCATAGAATCATAGAGTTGTAAGGGACCTGGAGGGTCATCTCATCCAATCTCCTGACTGGGAGAGAAACTATAATAGTAACTGTTAGTTGTATTGGTTCATAGCATGGCATGACTGTCTGCAATTTATGCATACGCTATTAAAAATAAAGTCTGATGGCTCGGTCACTATTTTGGATGCAGCTGATTATGCTAATTTCTCAGCTGCTTCTCTGCAAACGTGCGTTTCTTTTGTATCTGCATGAGAATGCCAGGGTGGGTCTATTTTATGTATTATTTCAGAGCCCAAGTTTGGCTTTGATAGCCAAGTAAATACGGTAAATATTTCATTTCCCCCCCATAAATTTCCTTTTCTTTCAGTTTTTTTCCCCCTGTGCTTTCAAAATTTCCAGAAATTTTACATGCCATGGCCCATGTGTTTCCAGACAGTAAGTCTGCTCACCTCCAGGTTTCTTTTTTGAATCCTGCTCAATGCTTGGTTCCAGTGGTATCCGTGGCAATGGGTGTTTTCAGACAAGTGCTTTCCCACCCATACCCACACATTTCCCACTGGTTGCCACAGGTAATCAGTGGGAAAGGCATGGGGAGGGGCTTGTCTGAAAACACCCAATGAGTTCCTCCATATAACTGTGCCTTGGGTGAAGGCACTCAGTTGGACTTTTTAAAGAAAAAGCAAAGCATTCCCATTCCATTTCTAAATATACTTTCCCAGGTGTATCTGAATTCCTGATACATGCCCTAGCAAGAGGTCTCAGACAGACAAGGCAGCATTCTGGTTCTACAGGAATCTGCCAGAGTTTTCCCCAGGTGACGCAGGCCAGCATGGTGGTTAACAGTAACACCCATCAGTTTCCATGGCCAGCATTGCACAAGGCAATGACACAGCCAGCACCACTTCCAGCCACCTTTGCTTTCCCCTCTCAATTGATTAGGTACGCATTCACAGCTGGGGGGACTGGAAGTAGCTATCAAGTGTGAGACCAAAGAGAACTTGAACCCACAGCCTTCAGGGATGTAGTCAAGTGGCTTAACCACTCAGTCAACAGCCACCATGACTGCTTCCTTTTCAACTCCTGTCATAGTGTCTTAGTTGAAAATGTACCACTATTTGCAACTTGGGTACTTCCTGCTGTTCTTGGAGCTGATAACCGTCCTCAGCGTTTCAACATTAGTGTGTGTGTGGGTCCTGCACTGATGCAGCTGGGCTGGGAAGTGGTTTCTTGCTGGTATGACACCATGGATATGGGAAGATATTACTGATTAGTTTCACTGCTAATGTACTAGGCTGTTTACAGGCACAAATCAAGGCCTGGCCCCTGCCTGGTGGATTTCCCATGTCCAGACAGTCACCCATCACCCACAGACAAATGAGCTGGGCTATGCCAGATCCACCCTGACAAAAGCCTTTGTTATAGTTCAGACCCATGGAATAAATGGTGTTTACTGGGCAGAGAAAGGGCTAGGAGAATGTGTGGCATTTTATCTACAGGAACAGTTCAGTGTTTGGAGAGCTACCTACAGCAAAACATCAGCATGTGTGTGTGCCCCCACAGAGAGATCTGAGAATGTAGAGATGGACAAAAGCAGCACTGATGGGAATATGGAGCGAAGCTGCCTCCAGCTATTTGTCTCCTACTGCGGTTTATGGAAATAGGACTTTTGTGTGTCTAATTTTGTACATAAAACAAGAACACGTGACTCCTTCCTGCTTTCTCAGAAAGAGCCCTACAAGAGCACTCTGGACATTTAACCAACCATTCATGGCAGAGGGATGGCAATCCATTTACAACATGCTAGCTAGGCTTCAGCTGGAGCAGTTAGCATGTGATAAATATACACTGTCATTTCTACCCTAGATTCTTAGAAGGTGTTAGTTACAATGTGTTAGATGGCATGTCTTCTAACATACCTTTTAAGTCATAGCCTACATCAAAATATAGGGACATTGTATTACTGGCTGTATTAGCAGGCCCTTTTTGTGGGCCATGGGAAAACAAAATGAAACACTGTAGTTGATTTTGTTATGGGGTACAGTGGGATGTGGAATAATGATCTTCCTGTCCTTTCTTTCCCCAGTGCATCTATACGGAGCTTGGTCAATGTAGCCCTAAATGCTGACAGCAAAGACAGACAGTTAACTGAACATGTGCTCCTCAGTCATGCAATTTAAAGACAGCTATCACAAAAGTAACAAACAAAACATAGGGAATTTTCAGACGTTACGGCACCACACTAAATCACGGTGAATCCCCTGTGGCAGTGGATGGTCCCGTAACGTGTGTTTGCGTACCGCCAGATGTTCACCATGGTGAACCACCGGCGGTGTGCAAAATAACCATGCTTTCAAGGATGGTTCTGGCACCATCTCCGAAAGCGTAGTCAAAGTGATTCCCACCGGAGGTGAACTCCTGGCGGGAAACACTTTTTGCCCCAACAGAAGTGATGTTACCACGCTCAATCACGGCGGGATTCACCGTGGTTGACCATGGTAACGTCTCGTCTGTCCTCTGACCACTGCCTGGAATCGGCGGCCATGCTCGTCGCCGATTCTGGACCGTGGTCAATACCCTGTGGGGGCAGACGGGTGCTGCGGCTGCATTGGCCGCTGCCCCCGCCCGTCTCCCAGAGGGTGGGCGGCCTCAGGAGCGTAGGGGGGCAGGGATGTGCGGCCGCACGTTGCGCCGCGCAGCACCTCCCCGATTTCCCAGCGGAATCTGCCAGCTCATCTGTTGACGGGCCGGCCAGATTCTGCTGGGGAATCAATAGGGTGATTCCGTGACGGGGCCAATAGGGCCCCAGTCATATCTGAAATCACCCATAGTGATATCTGGCTGCCCATCATGATATGACATATACAAATAATTATTCTTCTGTCAGGCATTCCATAGCTACACCCACACCCTACAGTCACTGGTAGGGATGGGTGAATGCAGTTCGGAAGTTCGAAGTTTGGACCGAACTCGGTCTGTTTGGTCGATGGAACCGAACTTCCGAACCGAACTCGAATTTCAAACCGAACCGAACTGAACCGAATTTCTGAACTCCGTTCAGTATGCCCATCCCTAGTGGCAACACACACCAAAAAACCTGGTTTTGAATGGCCAAACTTGGTTTGGAAGTTCAGAATTCGACCGAACTTGGTCTGTTCAGTTGACCGAACCGAACTTCTGAACCGAACTCGAATTTCAAACCGAACCGAACCGAATTTCCGAACTCTGTTCTGTTCGCCCATCCCTACTCACTGGTGCTGCTCGTTATACTGCCTTGTCCTTCAGAATCACCAAAATCCCCTCATAACTAAAGTAAGCATTTGAACCTGCAATTTCTCAGCTTCGTGAATGTATCCCTCTTTCCCTATATTTCTTCCCTCTCATCTCTCATCCAACCTAGATTGTAAATACTGTGGGGCAGAGACCTGTTTCTAGTTATGACTGTTCAGCAGCAGGCATATTGCTGGTTCTACTAATAATAATTAATAATAAATAGGGCTAAGAATTTGATTTGTCATAGTCATGAGAAAAGTCACAATTTTAGTGACTTTTGCCTCCCTCCATGACTTTTGAGATCTTCCCATGACTTCCATGATTTGGCCAAGTTTTTCGAGATTTCCCCCAAACTGAACAGCAGAGCCAGAAAGAAGCTGGTGAGAAGAGCACACTCAATGGTGCTAAGAAGATCCACGGTGTCTCCCTGGAGCTCCAAACCCCTCCCTGGCAAGAAACCGGCGAGAATAACATGCCGGGCGCCACTGGGTAAAGCCACGGCCTCTCCCTGGAGCTCCAAACCCCTCCTCAGTGTTGTTTCTTGTGGAGGGCAGAGCTTTGGGCATGGTCAACTGGTGGCATGGCATGGTGTGGCGGCGGAATCAGAGGCAGAGAACATTACTGTTGTCAGAGCTTCAAGGGCACCCAGGAGGAGACGGCAGCATTTCCTCTGCCTTTATCCCCTACTTGGGCTTACAATCTAAGCCTGGGGCTTTCAAAGGGCTTTACAATCCCTGGGTTTACAATCTAAGGGGTGGGGGTGTTTTCCTCCTCCTTCTATTCTGTGCTGGGGTGGTGGTGTTACAATCTGTGCTAGGGGGTTACAATATAATCCCAGGGTTTACAATCTAAGGGGGGGGGGGTGTTTACAAAATACAATATTGAATAAAAAATTTTTTTTAAATTACCCATGAGTTTTCCGTGACTTTTTCTCATTCCTACCATGACCAACTCATGACTTTAAAGAACATTTCCATGACAAATTTGTAGCTCTAATCATAAATAATTAATGATTAATTAATGAAGAAGAAGAATAAATATGGCTCTTGAAACATTAAGCCTTTCTTTGCATCCCCCCCTGCAGAATACTCTTTATAGGCATGTTTTGTTTTTGCCTCACTGAGTCCCTGTTTAGTGCCTACATATGACAATTTCTCTCGGACATGGAGGGTTGCATTTCCTATTGTTGGATAGGAATTTCCCCTAGGCTAGCATGTAACCCTGCACCTCACCCATTTTTATCACTGATGTATTTGAGACTAAGAGTTGTCACTCCCGATACATCCACTGAGCACCAGCTTTTGGTGAGTTTTTCATTTGGGGGATTTTCTACTATATAAATCAATCTCTTCCCACTAGGAATGATAGGACAAGCTATTTTCTGACCCCTGTCTGAAAACAAAATACCAGCTGGGGCAGAAATCTTCTGCCATAATGGACTGTTCCTCTTTACGTTTAGCCGGCTATATTTGCCCATTGGCAGGTTTTGTCCCTGGTTAAAAATGGTCCCTCTCCTGGGATTATTTGCTAGGGAGGCTCCCTAGAGGTCACACATATTCCTTGAAATAAAATCTCTTTCCCTTCTCTGCCCTGCTCAGCTGACACTGCCAGGACCATTTTCAATATAATATCAATATTTCTTTACCACAAAAATAAATATAGTGTAAACATGCAGTTCCCTCAACACAATCAATACCTGCTTAATTAAATACTGGATATTACTGTCACATGGGGGTAATTGTGCTGACTTCGGCACTTTGGGATTCTATGCATCTATTTCTCGTTTGCTTTTCCATTAACTTATTTTTCCCTTTGTAATAAGGGGTTGTCAGAGTAATTTATAAGGTGGCACCGGAGGAGTGAATACAGGCAGGAGAGCTGGTCAGAGCTTTCCAGGGATAAATACAATTACACATTTTAAAATGTCAGACTTCAAGAGAAGAAATGGAAAAAGGTAAACCAAATAAATCTCCAGTGGGGGTGCGTGCGCTGAGCTCAGCCTGTGTGAAGTTACACAGCTAGTGTCCTGACACTGTAGCAGAGGGTAGCTAACTAGGTTAGAATGAGCCCTGGTGAAGAACATGGAAGGAGCCCCAGTGCCCCCCTGTAGTCAGTGCCTACAAGGATGGGGAAACTCTGCCAGGCCAGTCACATGCAGGGTGTGTGCATGCACGCCACATGGATTGTGGGGGGCCCCAAGCTTCTGGGCTCTGGTATAGTTGCACCTGCTACATCTACTGTAGCTACGCCCGGTAGGAGATGCACTGTTCTGAGAAGAGAGTGCACTGACCCCACGGGCATATGACAGCTGGGTGAAATGTTCCAAGAATCAAGTTTCTAAGCTGGGATTTTTTTTCCTCTCTGAAAAAAATAAAATGTTTGCCAAAATTTTCTGCTGACACTCAATTTTTTTGTATCAAGATTCTGAAAACTTTTTTACCTCCCCCCCCCCCCCCCCCCCCTCTTTTAGATTGTAAGCCACAGGCAGGGACCGCGTCTAATTCTATGTTCTGTACAGCGCCTAGCCAATGAAAAGTTGGAGATTTTGAAATCATGGAATATTTCAAAATAGGGATGTGTGAATGTGGTTCAGAAGTTTGGAGTTCAGTCCGAACTTGGTCCGTTTGGACGACCGAATCTGAACCCCAGCTGACCCCGATACCGAACTCTAAAACGACCGAACAGTTCGGTCAGTTCGGATCGAGTTCGTATGAGTTCAGTCGGGAGAAAAACAAAAAACAGTAGAACACCAGTAAAACATGACCCCTGCCTGACAGCTGAGGAGCAGACTTCCAGGCACCAGGGGTGGAGAGGCTTGGAGTAGCAGGCAGCCTGCCCAATCACCATCCCTTTTCTCCTCAGACCACTGGCTTCGCAGGCTGCGATTGGCCACGAGCTAGACTGCACGGAGCCAATGGGGCTTCCAGTGAGGCGGGCACAGCAAGTAACAAAACTCATCATTGCCCTCCCCCCTTCCAACACCTTCTAAGCTAGTCACTGTACCTGACAGCAGGTGTTTTCAGAAGGCTCCCTCTCCCAGCAGTTTGTACCTTCCAGGTCCCCAATCCATTGCCATCCTCCTCCTATTTCACCCATACAATCCATTTACCTCCATATTATCATTTATTTAGATTATATTAGATAGATTTAGGCATTATTTTTATTTTTTACCCCTCCCTGTGTTCTTCTTCCTCCCTCCATTGAATCCTTTCCCTCTCCCTCTATATATTCCTCCATCCCTGATTCCCTTCCCGTGTTTTTGAATTTATTTAGAGTAGGATTATTAGGTTGATTTAGTTTCCCTGTGTTCTTTGTGTCCCCCCACATTCCTGTGTAATATTGTACATATAAATATTGTATATATAGATAGATAGATATTAGATATAGTTTGTTAGTTACTATAGATAGTTACATAGGGCTCATTCAGATGTGTGTTTAAATCGCACAGCTGCTGCGGCAGCATCATGTGATTTAAAGCACGGCGCCCTTCCGGGTTGGTGTGAATGCACCAACCGCGCACATTTCAGCCTAACGCGAACTGTTCGAATGCGGTTTTGAAAGCTGCTCCGAGCAGTTTTTAAAACCGCACTCCAACAGTTCACGCTAGGCTGAATTGGTGCATTCTCACCAACCCGGAAGTGCGCGGTGCTTTAAATCGCACAATGCCGCCGCCGCGACTGTGCAACTTAAACACACATCTGAATGAGCCCATAGTTGTAGGAGAGTTAGCGTTGCTATATAGATAGAGATAGTGTGTAGTTAGTTATTCAGTTTTGCTATTTTAGAGTGTGTTTGTAGGACTAGGCCTTTAGATATAATATTTACTTACATAGATTTTAGAATAGTTAATACTATAGTTAGAGTTAGTGTAGAAAATATTAGAAAAATTTGAATATATGTGTGTGTCTGTGTCTGTGTGTGCGCGCGTGCATTTTTGTTGGAAGACATGGAGATAGAAGTAGGAGAGGCCAGTATGCTGCCCATAAGGCGGGCAATGGGGCATGTGGCAGAGGTGGTAGGGGTAGGGGCCATGCCAGCGGAGTGGCATCAGGCAGCAGCAGCAGCCAGAGCCCACCACTACATCCCAAGCTTCACAGGCATTATTTTGGGAGACAGGGTTCAGAGGTTCCCAGCAGCAGCGGCACTAGTCTGGGGGTGGCTCGGCGGTGCCTCCTGCCAGCATCCTCCAGAGCCACGCAGGGCACTGGAAGGCCTGCAGTACATGAGGCTGTGTCTGTCTCTGCTGCTGCAGGAGCAGGTGCTTCGATTGCTCCTCCAGGGTCACCAATGTCCCCCATTGTCGAGGTAATCCCCAGCAGTCCAGGGCTGGTGGATCCCACCCTGGCTGCTAGAGGCAGGGCTCGATCCCCAGGCAATGGCAGCCGGGAGAGGAGTATCATCATCATCAGCAGCAGCAGCAGCAGCAGCTCTAGGAGGCACAGGGAGGAGAGTGGCAGTAGCATGGTGTGCAGTCAAGCTTCAGGGTCCCAATACTCCCCTTCATGGGACATCACAGCAATTGAGGACAGTGACGCAGAAGAAGACACTAGTTCTGCAGAGGAGACGTCTGGAGCTGAGGCGATGGCTGTCCCTCCTCCTAGAGCTGTGTCTCCACCAAGCTCTGCCCCTCCCAGCAGCACTTGCAGCAGTAGTGCATCACCTGGGGTGGGCCAGAAGACAGGAGGGGGGGGGGAATCCTCTGTCCGGACATGTTTTAAGCTAGTGTGGGCGGATGATCCCAGGGAGGTGCAGTGCACTGTGTGCAATAAGATGGTGAAGTGTGGGCAGATGCTTGCCAACCTTGGGATAACTGCCATGGCGAGGCACCTGAAATCATGCCACAGTGCTCTGCTGCTAAGCGGGAAGGCAGGGGAAGTGGATGCCAGTGGGTTCCCGACTGCAGCGGCCAGTCGCCCGCCTCCTTCAGCGGGCAAGCGTCCTGCACCAACTGCTGCCTCTAGCAGCAGGAGCAGTATTCCTGCTAGGGGGGAAGAACAGCAGCACAAGCCTCGCCAGCAGCATCAGCTCACCATGGAGGAGCTGGGGTGGGGGCAGCTGCCAAGGCCATCGGCAGCTGGAGGGCGGTGTAGCTTTCAAGAGAAAGCCAGGCGCCTGTTTGGTGAAATGATTGTGCTGGATGGGCAGCCCTTCTCCATTGTAGAGGGCATGGGCTTCAAGCGGCTGATTGGGTTCCTGGTCCCCCAGTTTAAGCTTCCATCCCGCTCCACCCTGACTTGGAATGTGGTGCCAGACCTGTACAGGGCTTTGAAGGAGTGGGTGAGGGAGCAGCTGGCAGGGGCTGGGGGGACCACTGTCCATTTCACCACAAACCTCTGGTCCACTAGGAATGCCCAGCATGCCTACCTGGCAGTGATGGTGCACTAGTGGCAGGACCCGGAGGCAGCTTTGGGGAATGTCAGGAGGGGTCCTGAAGCAGGGTATAGGTGGGCCCTGCTTCAGGCACAAGTCATGGACAACCCCCACATCGCTCGGAACATCAAGGCAACCCTGACCGCCATGGTGAGGGAGTGGGTCACACCAGGCATGCCCTTCAGCAAGGGGTGTGTGGTGACCGACAATGTGGCCAATATACTGAAGGAAGTCTGTGACGGGGGCTTCACCAACATCCCTTGGCTACACACACCCTTCAACTGGTGGTCAGGAAAGCTCTGGGCTTGGAGGAGAAGGGGATTGGGGCAGGCACCCTTAGCTCCCTGATCGAGTGGGGGAGGAAGCTGGCGGGGCTCTTTAACCAGAGCGTGAAGGGCAGTGAGATCCTCCAGGAGAAGCAGGCCGAGCAAGCTCATCCAGGATGTCTCCACAGGGTGAAATTCCACCTTCCTGATGCTCGAGTGGCTTCTTGAGCAGAAAGCTGCCCTGCATCAGGTTCAACTGGTGATGGACAGTGAGGCACCTCAAGGGTACGATGGGGGCAGAATGGGAGATCCTGTCTCACCCGGTCTTTGTGTTGAGACTGTTCCTGACCGTGATGGAGACTGTGAGCAGCTCCACTGCCAACCTCAGCCAGGTGACCCCTCTGGTCCAGAGTCTCCACAGGAGGCTGGACGAGATTCTCGGGGGGGGGGCATGATTGTGACCCTCAGGGCAGGAAGATGGCAGATGAGGTGCTTGACCTGGCGCAAAAGCTGAAGGCAGGGCTGAGGGCGCATTTTGACGAGCTCCTTCAACGGGCAGAATATCTCCTCGCAACAATTCTGGACCCCAGGGTCAAGTGCAGCATGGCACACCAGACAGCGCTCTATGGCCTCCGGTCTCCGNTTCAACGGGCAGAATATCTCCTCGCAACAATTCTGGACCCCAGGGTCAAGTGCAGCATGGCACACCAGACAGCGCTCTATGGCCTCCGGTCTCCAGAAGGGTGCACTAGTGGACAGGGTCTGGGAGGCAGAGTGAGCTATGCAGCAGGATGCCCCTGGGGATGGTGGGAGTGGGAGAAGCCACCCCTTTCATCCAGGTGGGTCTATCCCTGCCCCCAGCCCTAGCGGTAGTAGCAGCAGCACCCCTATTGGCAGCAGAAGCAGCTCGTCCTACGTGCAGGCCACTATGGGGAGCATGGCACTGTGCACAATAGGGCAAGTAGCGTGGCTGAGGACAGTGGTGGAGGTGGTTCCAGGCAAAGCTACCAGACGGAGTACGATGGTGCCTCAGCAGCCATGGAGACCTACCTGGAGGAGGAACCATGCATTGATCCCAGCAACGATATCTTGGCCTACTGGGCCAGCAAGGCCAACATGTGGCCGGCCCTGTCGACAGTGGCCAAGGGTATACTGTCCTGCCTACCAATAAGTGTCCCCAGCGAGCGAGTGTTCTCTATGGCGGGGGACATTTGCTCCCCACTCTGCCTGAGACTGGGGGCCAAGTTTGTGGAGCAGTTGTTGTTCACCAAGGTGAACCTTCCACTGCTGGGATTCCCCAGCTGCCCCTGGACAACGCAGTAACACACACAATCCCATGCCAGCCTATCTGAGTGCCCTGCCAAGGTCCCAGCCTGCCTTCCCTGCTGCCTCTCATGCCACGCTCCCTGTCTGCCCGCCCAGGTTGCCTAGCTCAAAGCCTGCCTCATCCGTCCAACCTGCCCCTCATGCCACACTGCCTGACTGCTCACCCAGGTTGCTGCAAAGCTCAAAGCCTCCCTCAGCCCACCTTCCTGCCTCTCATGCCAAGGTGCCTGTCTGCCTGCCCAGGTTACTGCCAAGCTCAAAGCCTCCCACAGCCTGCCTTCCTGCCTCTCATGCCAAGGTGCCTGTCTGCCCACCCTGTCAACCCTGGGTGATGTGCCCCAGTTGCCTGGTAATCCCGCTGCTGGAGAGAGAGAGAGAGAGAGAGAGAGAGAGAGAGAGAGAGAGAGAGAGAGAAAGTCTCCCCACTTCTAGATGGAGAGACAGAAGATCCCCCCCATGCTGTCACCTGCACTTATATGGCCAGAGAGAGAGAGAGAGAGAGAGAGAGGCTCTCCACTAGATCGAGAGAGATGGGGGTGGAGGGGGAGAAGTGTGTCCAGCTCAAGCTGCCTGCCACCTGCCAGAACCAGCGAGAGCTCTCATCTGTGCCCACATCCACCAGCAAACCTACCAGAATGAGATGTGTATTATATGTGCCTGCCTGTGTGTGTTCCTGTACCTGCTACAGGAATTGAATGATTGAATGAAGTGTGCCCAACCATGCACTAGTAATTCTAGGGACATCATTCAACTCCCATAGGTTGTCATCCCACTGTACCTGAATCAGTCATGCCCGCCCCACCTAGGAACCATCAATGAGATTCTGGGACCATCATTCCAGTCACTGACGGCTGTCATTCCATTCCACTGCATCCAGAAGCCCAGTGCCCGCACGCCAGCCTGGCCTCCCCACCAGCCTAGTCCTCCGCACCCACCCATGGATGCCCGCTGAAACTGGGTGCTGCCCTCTGCCCAGCACCTGCCGCCTTCTGCTGGCTGCCAAACAGCCTGTCTATCTTTCTCTCTGGCACACCCACACAGACACAAGCCCTGCCCCTCCTGAGGGGCTGTCTGCAAGTTGAGACCCTGCTGCTGGCACATCTTTGGGTTAATACCTATGCTACATCTGCTGCTGCTGTGGGATTGGACAAGCTGTATATATAATGAGTTTCTGCCACCTGCCAGAAATAGCACAGAGGGATAAAAGATTGGTCAGGTCAAACAAAGAGGGTAACAGCAAATAGAACTTCTATAAAAAACTATTCAAACAACAACAACAACACATTTACTACAACTTTATAAAACTAAAAGCAAACATTAATATATATACAAATAAAGGAAACTTATTTGTCTGTGGGTCTGTCTCCTGGACCACGGGGGAAAGCCAAAAGTGGCGGACGGGACCTAGGGGCAGGCATCCCACCCTCCTCCATTTGGTACCCATGCTCGAGGGAAAATTGCACGGCCCCTGCCATGCATGCCTGACACTTGGAGACCAACTGGCGGTGAAGCTCCACATCCTCAAATTCAGTCTGGAGGTACTGGGAATAGGCTTCCACCCTGCATTCCTGTACCTCCAGCATCTGAAACCGCTCCACCAGTTGGTCCTCCATAGTCGAGGCTTGCATCTGTAGCCCATCCAGATATTTTTTTTTGCTGCTCCAGAAAGTTCTGGGTCAGCCTCTCTAGTTCTGACCGAAAAGCCCTTGCAGCTTCAGACTCTTCCTGGAGGGCTGGAGAGTCCTCAGCGGCACTGGAGGAGGGGGAAGGGCTTCAATGGCATCTCTTCTGGCGTGCCTTCCCCCCCTTCGTCTGGTGCTGCTGATGCTCCATGGCCACGCCAGAGTCCTGGTGCCTCATTGTCTTCTTGTGGAGTTTCTCCACATGGGCGATGAGTCCTTATGTGGTCCCCTGGCTGGCCCTCTTAAATCTTTTGTCGCAGATCTAAAGAACATAAAAAGGTAGGAACATAAGAAGTGTCATACTGTGTCAGACCAATGGTCCGTCAAGCCCTGCCTGGTGCCTGCATTCTGTCTCCACAAGTGGGTGGGTGGCCATGGCCAATCTCTCTCTGTAGGGGACTTCCTAACAGGTTATAGGGCAATCCATTCCCTGTTGTTCCATCACCCAGGCCTTACCTTGCAGACGGAGAATCCATTCTCCTTCTCATACCACCGCCAGACATCAGGTCTTGTGTGCCCGCTGTCTGGCAGTGGCACTGGCGACCTCCGCCTCAGTGTCTTGCGTGTGGCACCAGTGCCAGGGGAGGCTTCCGATTCCTCACCCTCTCTGAAACAGGAACACATAAACAACACCTAAGTAATATAATGCATTTATGATGATGCCTCTAGTCCTCCCTCCTTGGGGTGCTGCTGGGGATGGCAACAGGAGATGGTGACCCTGGTTGGCACGTGCAAATCCTGCCCTTCTTTGGGTGCTAGGGATGGCAATGGAGAGACCCTGACTGGCACGTGCAAATCCTGCCCTCCTTGGGGCGCTAGAGATGGCAACTAGAAAGACCCTTGCTTGCACGTGCAAATCCTGCCTTCCTTGGGGTGCAGTAGCGATGGCAACTGGAAAGACCCTTGCTGGCATGTGCAAATCCTGCCCTTCTTGGGGCGCTAGGGATGGCAACGGGAGACCCTTGCTACGGATGGCTGGCACATGTTTGGGTGGGGGTGCTCGTGCCTGACTGCTGGAAGAGCCCCCCTCACCCTCTCTCTCTGTGGAAGACATCCGCTGCCACCTGCTGATGCCCACTATTTGTGCCTGACTGCCCACCACCCACACACCCACCTGCATGCCAGTGAGCTCGCTCTAAAGGATAGTATTCTTCTTGTCCTCAAAGTAAAAAAAAAGTTTACAAACCTGGCAGCACCTCCTGTGCCCACTTGCTCCTCATCAAAGGAGCCGACCACCACCAACGAAGGTCCAGCAGCAGCAGGAACCTCTTCGTCCTCCTCCACCAGCTCCGCCACCTTCGCCTTCCCCCAGGCCCGAATAATCCTCACCTTCTTCATTTTTTTTTTTTAGTCCACCCACCCACCCACAAACAAACGCTCACAAAAACACCCACCAACTCACCAACTGTCACGGAGAGGGGGTGTAATCGGGGAACTGATACAAGGTCAGGGAATCCGCTCAACCAACCCCAGGTGTTCACCCAGGAATTTGAAACTGCTCCCAGCTGTGCTCGTTAGGTTCTTGCAAGGAGGGTTATGCCTGTCAGGATATTGTGTTGGCCTTTGAAATTTCCAAGAGATTAGGCTTATCTCATCATAGGGCACCAAGCAATCTGTTCAGGAGTGTTCCTCCTTTCCCACCACCCACTCGCCATGCTCACCAAGGGGGAGCTGGGGCTGGTAGTGGGGGTTTCACAGGGGCAGATGCAGGGAACACGGGACATGTCAGAGGTACTTACACGACAGGAGGTTCAGAGAAGGGGAAGGAACCCCCGGGAAGGGGAGGCAGACTCACCTGGGCCAGTAACAGCCCCACTTACTCACTCACTCACTGCAGATTAGGTACAGGGGGGTACTGGGCACACACTCACCGTTCGCTAATACTCCAGACATGTCACAGGGGAAAAGGGGAAGACAGGGCAGTAGTAAAAGATTCACTAGGTTGAGTCATTCTCTCAGTCTCTCTCTCTCGCAATAGGGGGCCAGTCTTGAGCAGATCACCAGCGCTGTGTGCTCTGCCATGCTGGTGTATAAAGTGGAAGCCATGCCTCCTCGTTGCACCTGGAGCTTCTGCGAGCATCGCAGGCGTTCTGGCTCCACCCCTGCACTCTGCACGGTGGGGGGGGGGAAGGTCCTTCCTGTGGATCTTGTTTTGGCAGATGCCTGGCAACTGCTGGGTCCAGTAGCGCTCCCGGGGGAGGCGCAGGTGTGTCCGTGGCGGAGGGCAGTTCTGTGGTCTGTGGCTCTCGCCTCGACTCACTTCGGGGTTCCTGCTGCCGCCATGGGTGCCCCTGGGGGGGCGGCCCTGATACCAACCAGCCAAACCAACACAGTCAAACCAACATGCAGTCCAACACAGCCAAGACAACCCACCAAACAAAACCAAACTGCCAGCCAGCCACACCACACAGGCTCTCTTGCCACACAAGCTCAGTACGCACTTGAATTTCCGGTTTCCAGCATGATCACGGGATGACGCGATACCTAGACTGAAACCGAAACCGATTTCCGAACTGAACGCCACCGAACCGAACGACCGAACCCCAACCTGGTTCCCGAACCAAACAACCGAACCCGAACACAGTTCCCAAACTGAACGACTGAAGAACCGAACTGAATTCTGTTTGCACATCCCTATTTCAAGGCACTTGATGCATTACCACTTTGAGAACCCCAATTATTATACTTTCCCTTTATTTCACAAAGAAACCCACAGATTTTTAGCAGTTGCACAGCATGTGCTAGACTCATGAGCACTATTGAGAGCCAAAAGGAGCCAACAAAGAGTGACCAACTATTATGATTTTATCATGACTTGGTTGCAATTGAAGCCCCCTGTGGGCTTCAATTGAGCTACTCCAGAGTAAGTGGCCTGTGGCCTTGTGGTGTGTTCTTGTAGCTGTGCTGCTTTCATTTCAAAACAACAGTGTAGTGTCTAGAGCAAAGCTTGAACCCATGACAACAGCTTGATTTAACAGCTCAGAGACCAACAGAAATAATCTGGAATTATCAAAACCTGACTTTATTCTTTCTGATAAAAACTCATGATTGTAAATCCAAACTTGGAATTTTTTATTGTTCTGGGTGGATTTATTATTATTAATTATGCCAAAAATGTGCCACTGAACAATCATACATGAAAGACAAGTCTCTGACCCATGGGACTTACAGTGACAGTCTAGGATGGGCACTCCCTTGGAGCTCCCGTGAGGCAAGGGTTTAGGGAACACAGGGAGAGACAGGAAGATCTTCATGAAGTTGAAAAGTTGTAGGTGCACATTAGGGTGGTCAAATATGCAAATTTTATAGGACACATGAGAAATACAGGTTGCAGGGTTGCTTTGGCTCCAGTGCAACCCTGCAACCTGTATTTCTCATAAGTGTCCTCCAAAATTTGCATATCTGGCCACAGATGCTTAAGGGGAGCAGGGGACCCTGAATGACAGGACAGTAGAAGGAGCATCAGTGAGGAGTGCGAGTATGAATAGCTAGGAAAAGTCTGAAGGAAGAGGTAGATTGTTATGCTAGATTTGAAGGTCAGGAGGGAGGGAACAGAGCAAATGTGTTTTTGGAGCAGGGAGTGGGAGTTCCAGGCACAGGGGACAGCATGGGAGAAGGGTTGAAGACAGGGTTTAGGGACTCTGAAGTGGGTGATGGTGGTGGCAGAACAGACCTACAATTTGTAAACATTTGGGTCTGGCAGTTCTCCAAATGGGTGCTCTGGAATAAAGTCATGTTATCAGGGAATTCACTGCTTCTGGAGCTTTTCAAACCATTTCCTTCGGTTTCCTTCACCCATGACCAGCTCTGCCTCCCTTTCTCATAGATTTCACAGTCTAAGGTCAGAACATACCAAAAGATAATCTAGCCTGACCACGCTTTAGGGGAGCCACCTGGGGTGGTTTTTTACCTGACACTCCCAGAGGCCAAAATGGAAGTGTTGGGTAAATAGCAACCGAAGGTGGCAACCCTGCCACTCTTGCTTACAAGTCACCCAATCCCACCTTTCAAATAAAACCCTAAATTAGATCAAGTTTGAACAGCTCCAAGAAAACCAAACATTAGCCGGAAGGGCCAAAGTGCAGAGTTGCAGAGGCCCCTGCAATGACAGATTTAATTTGGATAGATGTACCCAGATGTCCCAAGCAAGAAAGCCCATGCTGCAGGGGAAAGCAACCTCTTCCCCTCCTCTCCCGCCACACCCTGGTTACCAGTCAATCTGACATGGGTAAAAAATTCCTTCCTGCCCCTATATATTTTTGACTGGCTACGCTACATGCCTGAGGGGAAGGCCCCTGTGTGGCCCGAAAGCTTGCTTATTTTCACCAACAGCAGTTGGTCCAATAAAATATATCATTCAAACCACTTTCCTTCCCTGTATGGCCGGTGCAGGCTGTATCGGGGGTAGAGAACCTCCATTTTGTATTTGGTTTGGCACGAGACAGATTGGGGGTGTTGCTAGTATACTGTTGCTAGTATACTGCCTGTACGGCAGCATCCCTACTCACCCTGACAGAGCTGGTGTCGGATGTGGTGTTGCACCCCCTGAAGACATCTTGGGGGACTTCAGCATACATGCTGACACCAGTCTCGGTGGTGCAGAGTGTGAGTTCATGGCCTCCATGGCAACCATGGGCCCATCCCAAATTGTCAGTAGCCCAATGCATGATGGGGGGGCATATTCTGGACCTGATTTTTTGCACTGGCCTTGAGGCGGGAGATTTGTTGATGGGGAAAGTGTTAGTAGAACCCTTGTCATGGTCATGAATGGCTCATTACCTCCTGCGAGCACGTCTCCTGGTGCATGTCTGCCTCCAGGTGTGTGTGTGTGTGTGTGTGTGTGTGTGTGTGTGTGTGTGTGTAGAACCAATTTGGATGGTTCATCCCCAGAGACTAATGGAACCCGAGAGGTTCCAGAAAGCTCTTGGGGAGTTACCCTCTGATCTTGACAACCACTCGCTTGATGACCTCGTGGCTTTATGGAATACCTTGCTGTTGGAGGCCATCGACCGGATGACTCTGAGGCATCTGCTCCTTCGGCTCCGGCTCCTCAGGCCTCTGTGATTTACGGACGGTCTGACACTGCTGAAGTGGGAGGAGAGGCGGTTGGAGCAACCATGGTACCGTTTGCATGCTGAAGCTGTAGATTACAACATACAGTCAGTTTACGTGCCTATGCTGTAGCTGTAAGGGCAACAAAAAAGGAGTTTTTTGCTGCCCGTATAGCCTCTGCAAAATCTTGTCCAGTGGAACTTGTCTGGGTGGTGAGGGGGTTGGTCAGTCCTCCCTACCTCCACCTGGAATTGGAGTTATCTAATGCCCGCTGTGACAGGTTTGGTGATTATTTTGTAGAGAAACCTGCCTGGATTCATCACAACTTCGGCGCCACACTTATTGCAGTAGGTGAACCAGAAGTTGTAGAAGCCCCGCCTTGTCCGGTTTCATTGGATCAATTTCACCGCTGGGGTGGTGGATGTCCTTGGGGAAGGGGGATGTTCTTGGAGCTCTTAGGGCCACCTTTTGTGAACTTGACCCATGCCCATCCTGGCTGGTTAAGGCCAGCTGGAAGACAGTGGAGCTGTCACTGGCAGGGGTGATCAATGCTTCCCTTTGGGAGGCCAGAGTGCTGGGCTGCCTCAAAGAGGTGGTGGTGTGGCCTCTGCTCAAAAAACCATCACTTGATGTTGATTCCCTCGTCAGTTATCGGCTGGTCTCTAACCTTCCCTTTTTAAGGAACGTTATTGAGCAAGTTATGACCCAGCAGCTGCAGGGGCACCTAGAACGCACTAGTTATCTGGATCCATCTCAATCCAGTTTTCACCCAGGCTATGGCACGGAGACTGCGCTTGTGGCCTTGGTCGATGACCTTCGCAGTAATTTAGATCAAGGTCGATCGACCCTACTAATTTTGTTAGATCTGTTGGCTGCTTTTGATACCATTGACCATGAAATGTTGGAGACTCAGTTTCAGGTTTGAGCAGAAGTGGGTGGGATCTTCCTTGACTGGTTCCACTCTTCCATAGCTGGGAGAATTCAGTGTGTGGTGGTCAGGGATTGTTCTTCATCTACATGGGACCTCACGTGTGGTGTCCCATAAGGTTCTATTCTGACCCCGCTCTTGTTCAACGTGTATATGCAGCCACTCGGTGAAGTCATGAGACGGTATGGGGTGCGGTGTCATCAATATGCTGATGATAGCCAATTCTACCTCTCATTTTCATCCGACCCACACCCGGCAGTCTCGGTGCTTACCCGATGTCTGGTGGCTGTTGGGGATTGGATGAGGGTGAGCCAACTGAAGTTGAATCCTGACAAGACGGAGGTGATGGTGGTGCTCCATCCACCACCCCAGCAGTGAAATTGATCCAATGAAACCGGACAAGGCGGGGCTTCTACAACTTCTGGTTCACCCACTGTAATAAGTGTGGTGTCGAAGTTGTGATGAATCCAGGCAGTGGATGTGGCGGTTCCCATCATTGATGGGATCCACCCTCAGCTGGTATCCCAGGTCTGTAGTCTAGACATGCTCCCCGATGCGCAACTCTGCCTGGATTCCCAAGTGGGGGCAGTGGCGAGGAATGCATTTTGCCAATTACATCTGGTGCAACGGATTCTGCTGTATGTTTCAGATAGTGACCTGGCCACCATCATCCATGCTTTCATTACCTTGAGATTGGACTATTGCAACATGCTCTACGTGGGGCTACCTATGGTGATGGTCCGAGACTGTAGCTGGTGCAGAATGCAGCGGTCCATCTCCTTACAGGGATGGGTCACCATGAGCACATTACACCGGTGCTCTGGGCTCTACACTGGCTGCCTATAGTCTTCCAGGCCCAATTCAAGGTATTGGTTTTCACCTATAAAGCCCTATACGGCCTTAGTCCGACTTACCTGTGGGACCGCTTTGCTCTCCGTGCTCTGGAATGGCCTCTGTGGTCCCCCACAGGGGCACTATGGAGAGGGCATTATCAGTGACTGTACCAAGGCTGTGGAACTCCATCTCGGTGGAGACCCTGGTGGCCCTGGATCTCCCCTTCTTCTGCCTTTTGTGTAAACCTGGCTGTTCTGCCTGATTTTTGGTGAGGGAGATGGGGGTGTAGGGTGGTCTGGGCGGGGGGAGGGATTGGTTCTGTGCCTTCTTTTTATTGTATTGCTTTTACTGTGGGCTTGCTCCTTGCTAAGCACTGCCAATTCAAAACCCTCTCCCCTCCCCCCTCCTCTTCCTTCCCTTCCTTTGAGGCCCACTCTGTGCGCTTATACTCCCCTCTACACCTTCGGGTTGCTGTCATCTACCGCCCCCC